>JBBPOK010000500.1:0-21932 GCA_038091415.1 Leccinum variicolor
CCTGATTTTTCCGATTTTTCCCACCGCTTATTGAGTGCACAAAAGCTAATCTATGTTTTATCAAGATAAATCTCGAAAATGGCTATATCGCAGCGGTGTGATGTCCGATCCTGGCGATCTAATGCTCAGATGGGGGCTATACATCACCTTCACACATTTGCTACTTGTGTCGAAGCATGGATCGGACGCCTTTGGATTGCGATAAGCAAAACTGATCAATCACAATTTCTTCGAAAATGAGATCTGACACTAAAACGGTTATATCTCGGTCGGGTCTGCACCGATTCCCACGATCCGTGACTCATATGAAAGGTATTCGTTTGCACTATCTCCGATACAGCCAGCCCTAAGCGCATAATTCCCACGGTACAAAATTGCGAACCACATTCTTTGTCATTGTGTGGGGACTTGGTTAGGATTCCTGCCTTGTTAGTTCTGGTTAGTGTGCCCCAAAAATGCTTTGTTAGTGTCTGCACAATGTTAGGGGGGGTTAGGGGGCAAATATTGGTTAGGCCTGGTTAGGAGGCTAAACAATGTTAGTCTGGGTTAGGAGGCCAAACAATGTTAGGGGGGGTTAGGGATATTGGGGGGGATATTGGCAAAGACATTGGTTAGACCTGGTTAGGAGGTAACACAATGTTAGGGGGGGTTAGGGATATTGGCAAAGACATTGGTGAGTTGTAATGGATGTAGTATGCTTGGTACTATATGGTAGCAATGGTATATATAGGACTATTGAATAATAGTATTAGCCATAGTCATAGTTATACATTTGTCTTGATTGCTGTCTGATAATATTGTTAAGCAAAGGGGCATACAGTTAGGTGCATGGTGGGGGACCCTACTATATTAGGCAATATATATTATATAATCAATTACATAATCATATAGTTACTAAGTTTAGATTGAATAAAATAAATTCTCTGAGACTGAAATGAGTGGCTGTGTAACTGGAGGTGCTGGGGGTACTGGGATTGCTAGGGAGTGCTGGGACTACTGGGGATAGTAGTACTCAAGCATCACTTTTACTGAAGTACTGGGAGGTGCTGGGACAGTCTGGGACAGATAGGGGTTACTGGGAGGTGCTGGGACAGTCTGGACAGATCTGGCCAGTTAGGTACCTTCGCTAGGGGGTCTGGGAGAGTGGGAGAGCTGGACAGATCTGGACAGACTATTACAGGGTGGACAGCTGATGGTTACTTTGCTGATGTACGCGGAGCACCCTGGCGATGAACAGCTCGAATGCCAGTCCCGTCCCTCCCGACGTGTGCTGTACCCCGCGTTTCTCCGTGTCTGCATTGTCCAAACCGCCTTGTCCGTGTTCCTGCGCGACGGGATCATCTTCGGACGGGCGTGCGTCTTGCGACTCGCCACCAAGATGTGCGAGTGATAACGAAGGGTCAACGAGGCTGCATGAAAGTGCGCCGAGCGCGCCAGAGAGGTTGGGGAGGCCCTCGCGAGACAGCGTCCAGGGGAGGCTGCTGGGGTCGGCGAATGGACGGGGGTGGATGTCGGGTCGAGCAAAGCAATGTGCGACGTGGGTCTGAGTCGCGGATAGGATGTTGATGACGAGGTGGGTACGGGGTGAGGGTGCGAAGAGGAGGACGAGGACGGATGAGTTTTGGGCAAAGACGACGCGACATGGGCGTTTAGCGCGGAGGCCATTCTGGAGGGGATGCGGAGGGATGGGTCAAGGGCGACGGAGGTAAAGGAGGAAAAGGTCGCTCCATGGTATATGCCAAGCGAGGATGTGGACGTGGACAAGCGTCGCACGGGGTCGGGAAGGATGGCGGTGACGACGACGACGGATTGGGCGGTCTCGCGGAGAAGTTGGCAGAGGAGTCGACGCGTATCGTCGAGTGTGCGAGTGTGGATGGTCCTCATCGTCGTCGTTGGCGCACAGGCCATTTATGTAAGACTCAACCGAGTTCGTGTATATCATACTAAGTACGAATCCAACGTCGAAATAATAGAAGTATGTCTACGTCGCTCGTACTCCCCGAACCTTCTCTTCCTCCTCTCACCGCCTCGGCCAGGAGGAGACACACCGCCCCGCCAACGCAGACTCCCGCAATCCGCTCCAACGCCGAGTCGCCGTGACGGTGTGTCACGTGTGTGTCGGACGCTCCCACGGCGTTCTCGCACGCAAGTTGGACGCGCGTTGATCCTCAAAGGGTGATCTGATCATCTCTGTCAGCGGCGGGACGCGCATCAGAGCATACAGCCCTAAAGGGTATGGAGCTGTAAGTGCCAAAATAATAGCGCGAAAGAATGAGGCTGTGCGCGCGCGATACACATTACATCAGCGCAATCTAGCGGATCGCGCGCGCGATTGAGTTCAAGTCTGCGCGATTTAGAATAAAACACGAATTTTTGTACTACCAACTTGAATGTAGATCTATAACTAAAGAGTACAAAGCTGTCTGAAAAATACTCGAGTCTCCTCTTGTTGCAGGTACCTGTCACGGGTTCGGGTTCGGGTAGTAGGCTACTAGTAGCGGGTATGGGTACGGTACCCGTGACCGTTTCCGAGTCGGTAGTACACGACGTGCCGTGCGTCGTCGGCGTCGCGTGGTGGCATCCCGTCGCGTCTGAGTCGTTCGTCATCGACGCGGCGTCGTTGTGCCGTTGTTGGTAACAACAAGAGCAGCGTGCGGGAGCAACTGCACAACGCACACAATTGTGCGCGTCATGTGGTTGCTTCTGCACGTTTGGCGAGAGGACGAAGGGACGGGGACGGGGATGGATGAGGACGGGTGCCAGTGAGGAGTCGGGCACGAGGGTGGTGGGCGTCGGGGTCGCGTGTATTGTCGCGTCATCCGCCGATGGTCGTGACAATCGACGCAGCGTGACGGCATCTTCGTCTTCGTCCGTCGTCTTTGTCGCGACGTGGCATGCCATCGTGGTGCCACGTCACGTCGTTTGTCGTCGTCGCTGGTGTCGATGTCGCGGTCCGAGTCGTGGTCGACGCCACGTAGTCGTCCGTAGTCGTGTCGTCGGTGTCAGCGTCGCGTCGTCGACGCAGCATCGACGCAGCGGATCGTAGTTGACGCCACGTTGTCGTCCGTCGTCGTGTCGTCATCGGTGAGCAAGCGGACGCTCGTCACCGGACAAACGAGAAAGGTGACGCGTGACGCGTGACGCCATGATGCATGACGGGCGACGAAGGGGCGTGGGAACTGAACCTGCTCACTGCTGTTCACCCTGCCGTCGTCGTCGCCGTCGCCCGCCCTCATCCTCGCCTTTGCCCCACCCTCCTTTCTGAGCGACGTCGCCCTCCATCTCCGTTTCGGTGGCTTCACCGTCACCGTCACCCTCGCCTCTTCTGAGTCCACCACCTCATCATCACGCTCCGTCTTCTCCCAGCGACAGCACAAGGACGTGCCCTCGCCTCCTCACCGTCTCCCACCCAGCGAGTTCGAACGGACCCGGACCTGCCCTTGCCCCTTCGCCTTCGCCCTCTTCCTCCTTGCCCTCTTCCACCCAGCGTGTCCGAGGCTCCGAGCGGACACACACGTGCCTTCACCCTCATCCATGCGTGGTCCGGTTGCCCATGGGCCATGCCATTACCTCTTTTACAGACATTGTAACTTGTACTCTTTAGTTATAGATTTCCATTCATAATACATGGCTTCATTTTGCAATGTACTCAGACCAAATAGTGCGGATGAACTCTCAATCGCGCGCGCGATTCGCTAGATTGCGCTGATGTAATGTGTATCGCGCGCGCACAGCCTCATTCTTTCGCGCTATTATTTTGGCACTTACAGCTCCATAAAAGGGAATCATGAAGTGATAAACATCATCCTCTTGTCACTCCTCCCGTCTCGCCAAACAAAACATCAAAGATGATATCACCCTCGTTACCAATTATCTCTGGTCAGCTTCTTCCACACAGACTCCCAGTGGACACTTGGCGATGTTGGTGGTATTATTTAGCCTGTGAATTGGAAGACGTAGCTTACCTCACGAACCCCGCTCATCTTGGTGGGAATTTCCGAGTCGATCAATAGTTCCTTCCAGGAAAACAGTCTGCCAGGCGGGCTGGGAGGCGACCTCTGAGAGCTAGCTTCAAGTTCGATATGCTGTGAACGAAAGAAGTAGATAGATACAAGTGACTGCCGGGAACATTCGCGATGATCAAGCGAGGTCCGCAAACCCAACCTGTAACGTAATGTAATCGAACTGTAACACGCTGTATACTCCTTGCAGGAAAGGCATCCCAATGGTCCAAAAATCTAGGTCATATAGTCATATTTCGGGAACAATGTCATGGTCGAACTCTGCGCGTAGGGGTTCGAGGCACGAAAGATCACAAACGGGGGAAATATGGATGATTGCTCACATTCAGTGTACTACCCTTCCAAAACATTCCCTAAGTTACAATGACGACGTTGTAGACGAACACCCACCTTGAGCGACGCGATGAAAGAATGATACGCGTTCAGATCTGCAAATACCTGGAAACCGCTGCTGAGTGAGATAATCTGGGGCTTGATATGTTTCTGCAGTATCCTACAACCGTCACAAACGGCAAACGAAGTTGATGAGTAAAGCAGATAGTACCCGCTCGTTCGGTACCGGTACGCACACCAACAGCCGTATTCCGACTTCTTGATACAACACCTCAAGGACCTCTCTGCTCGTGCTGCCCTTGAGCAATTTGCAATGCAACTCAAGGCAGCGGACCGCCTGGCGACAACCTTCGGTCGGCCGGAGATCTAGCGGGGCGTCTTCGGGTGGGTAATATGCCCTTAGTTTGGTGACGTTTGAATGATGTGGTCAACCTGGGACAGTGCGACGTCATCAGTTGCATTCGACCACCCGCATAAGATTCCTCGGACAAACCTGGTTCATCAACACCTGTGTCCCCGCGTTCAACCCCGAGGCGACAGAGTTGTCGAGCGTATTCTCGAATCGCTTCTTCTCCCTCACGACCGCGTTCAAGAAGTCGGTTTTGTCGATGTGCGGAGCCTGTTCAAGAGGTGATATGTTGCATAAACGAAACGACTGATGAGCAATCACGTACTATCTCCTTGTCGAAAAACACTTCCACCCATGCTTTGGATGGTGTCCCAACGTGGACACGCTCAAAGAATTGCAAGAGCGGTGCGACACTCGTCCCTTCGTGCTCAGCAGGTTTGTAGGATGACATGCGCTCGATTGCGCTGTGGGTACGTCGCAAAATGATATTGAGCCGATTTGGTAGTGAACGGAACTCAAACTCAAACTCACATTCCAAATCTCCGTGCGACGTGCCTTGCGCCCAATGTCCCCAACATCTCGCAGAACACATCGTCGAGTGTATCTCGCACGAGCGCGCCAGTACTACCGGGATACGCAACAAACGTCTCGAGGCGTTTCATCGCATCTCGAGTAGCGTGTATGCGTCCAGACAACGTGGTTGGCGTATTAGGTGTCTTCGTAGAACACGACAAGTCTTGTGTGGATGTTGATGCGCTCGCCGGCGGACGTTGTCAAGCTATTTGGGTTCGCGGAATCCGATCTCGAGGCCATTGTTTTTGGCGAAACGGACTCATCAGTACCTCGGACCCATTTTTCCTCGTTCGAATCTCTGTATATTTGCCCCATCCGGCTTCGTCTTCCACACCATCTTCGCTCCCTTTTTAATGTTCCGCCTCTCTTCTGTGTCCGGGTCTTCACCCTCGTCCTCACCGTCCTCAAACAGTGCCCCGTCCCTTCCAAAGCTCTCATATCCATCGCCAGGCGTTCGGCCCTCACTTGCGCCTATGATCCCAGCAGAATTACCAGCCACGCTACCATTGCCGACCCACCGCTGCGGATTCAGCATGGCGATGCCTTGTACGACGCCTGTGTGTATACCGCGCCAACGCCAGTACCGATCGCAGCACCGACACCCGTACCGATTGCGCCCACGCCGGGCGCCAACAGCACGATCGTCACTGACAACAGGAGCATGTCCGTAAAGGATGCCAGTACTGTGCGTTTCATCAGGGCGGGATTTTGCGAACTGAGGAAGCGCGTCTCAGGTTGAGAGCCCTGATGCAGAACTTGTGATCCGTGATGACCTTGACCATCGGGATTTACCTATAAAAAAGAAGAGACACACGAGGGAGGTAAGCGGCACAGGTTAGGGTTCAGTATGAATTCATACCACCGATGCTGCCGTCAGCGAGACGGAACGTTCCAAATCTTTGCAAATTATTTCGAAAGCGCGCTTTGGTTCCTCCATCTCGTGGTCAAGATAATCATCCATGTTTGGTTCGAACATTCTGTAACTGTGGTTTATAATGAGAAAGACTCTGCGGTGTAAAATGAAGATTGGCTGAATACGCACACGACATCCTCCGCATGCTCCACTACGACCGCTCCTTTATCCCTTCGTCCTTCGTTGTCCGAGCCGCCCGATACTGTAAGGATACCGTTGACGATTCCGAATGCTTCTCTAAAGCATGCGGCAGTTGTTGACAGGAAGAGAGGTATACTGATCGTACGTGCACGTGCAAGCAGGGAGGAAACGTATTCTGATATCTTTCGCATCAGATGAGTGTGAATGGCACCAAATGGGAAGTAAAGGCACGAGACAGAATCGATTGATACACAGGCGGGCCTGCCAATTTACCACATCATTGGCAATTCTTTCAGCAAACGCAAGCAACACGCCTGAGTCTCGGGGGAACACTCTAAAATCCCTAGCTCCATCATCCTCGATGGCAGCAAGAATGCGGGACATGAACCTGTCCATGGTAGTGAAATCAAGACGGGTATCAGTACTATAATCCAATTAACAACGGGACCGACGAAGGAGGTGGTAGACGCACGTAAGATTGGCAGATGAATCCCACTTTCCCTGCCCGTAAAAGATCTCTCTCTTCTCTGCCCAAAGTCTACCCATTTCCCAATCACCTCCGGCCACACCAGGCTTAGTAGATCGCCGCCCGATTCCATTCATGCATGGCGACACATCCCAGCTTGCAGACGCCACCTCTTTCATCCGCGTCTCGTCACCCTCCGTATCCGCAGCATCGAACGCTGTCAACATGCTAGCATCGAATCTATCCAAGGCGGTCTTGAGAGATGCAAGACGGAGATCCCGTGCGGACACAGGTTTGATGGTAGGAGACAAAAAGCGCGCAAGAAGGTGCAACAACCGAGCTTGAGTGAGAAGAGATGCAGAAGTGGAATAAGATGGCACATCAGGAAACATGCAAAAATTCTGAAATTACTGAGAATGTCTTAAATGCCTGAGACCAGGCAATTAAGATAAATAAGTCATTTAGTCACTCAGAATTTGTCTGATCTCAGTTATGTCTACTTCTGAAATATGAAACTCAGTTGGCCAGTCTGTCAGTTTGCTGGTCTTTCAGCTGATCAGTCAATTCAGATTCTCTCTTCATCAGATCACCAGTTTGTCAGTCAGTTCAGAAGAATGGTTTGTCAGATAACCAGTCATACAGTATTTCAATCAATTCAGATTCTCTTTTCATCAGATCATCAGTTTGTCAGTCAGGTCAGAAGAATGGTTTGTCAAATACTCAGTCATACAGTATTCTCAGTTCATTGGTTGTTCAGATTATAATGCATCCAGTTATTTCAGTTAGCTAGGAAATATGGTCTGTTAGACAATCATATGGTCCGTCAGAAAATCAGTTGAGAGTATATCTAGTTCATTGGTCTTTCAGATTACCATCAAATAAGTCACTTGGAAGTTTAGATAGCTAAGTAGCATTGTCTGTCAGAAGTAAGTTGCTTTAGTTATACAAATTGGTTAGACCACCAGTTAGATCAGAGGTACAGTTTGTAAGTCTACAAGGCTTGCAGGTTACCATTTAAGCAGTCCTATAGATCATTCAGCCTTTTTGGACAACATTAATGCATTCAGCATGTCTGTATAATCTAAGTAATCTAAGACACCCTAAACCTACTCAGAATCATCCTCCAAACACAGAGCTCGAGCCGATGACTGTCCACTCTTAGACCTGATAGCGAGGGGGGCTTTTACCTGGTAGGCTCCAACATACTTCTTGGCACCTTCAATGATCTTACCCCACCTTCGATCTGTAATGTAATCTACAGAGTTCATCACCTCATTGGTTGCATAACTCCATATGGTTCCCGAAAATTTCTTCTCTCCCTTGGGAGCCATGACAAACTCTCCTGAAGACCATTGACGAAAAGCTCTCTCGACCTATGAAGTATTCAGTAAAGAAGGCTGTAGAAAATGGTAGACATACTGCGACGGTTGCTAAACCAAGGGCTCCACGAGGAGGGTTACCCTTTGCAAGCTGTTTGTTTGCCTCAGGAAGATCATGAATAACTTCAAGGTGATGTGCAAGCGTATCAAGAATACACTCATGCAAAAAGGCACCTTGCCCGACCTTTAAATATAATTAGAAAAGAGAATACAAGATGATCTTCTCATACCGGCTTTACAGGATTGGATTCATCCACATCCTTCCACATATATGGAAATATCAGAACGGGCTTCATGCACTTGTTGCCATTCCGATCAGTGTACTCGACCGGATCCGGGACTACCCATCCGACATAGCGTGCACGCGCTTGAGCACTGTCGAACTCTGCATAGCGATCAAAAAAAGCAGCGACTGCTTTCTCCGCACGGCTCGCAAAGCCCTTTCGCCATTCGTACGTTCTTTGCTTGGTCTAACCTGCATCAGTAGACAGATCAATAGACGACTTTACACATACCAGAAAGAAGACCGGTTCGTCTTTTCTAGCAACAGTCCATCTACTATGTTTGGGGAACATCTTCATCCAGAGGGTCTGTGCATTGTCAAGCTCATCCGCGATGGACCACGGATCACTGAGCGTAGCAATGAAATCATGCCAGAGAGGCAGATATCCCTCCCGCCAAGCTTTTGCAGTGTTTGGATAACCCGGCAGATCCTCGTTTCGAAACTTACGTGCTTTAGTTCTCTTGCGTCGACCGTGATGCATATCAGTGTCAGTTTCGCCCGACTCCGTGTCTTCGTCATCGCCGTGATCGCCAGCCTGTTTAGCACGCGCAGGGGGCTTCACGGGTTTCACGTGATTCGCATTTGGTGTCTTGAGCGTTTTCGGGCGAGGAACGGACGTGGTAGTGACAACAGGTAAGGGCTGTATACGATTGCATAGTTAGTAGCAGTTAAAGAGGTAAAAGTTACGTTACCTGGTTTACATCGGACGGGACCTTGAAGGCGTTCGGAGGTAGCTTGAGGTTCTTCGACTGGACGTCATGATGAACACGTCCATTCGATTTGCTCCCATCCTCGTTAGCGTCGTCTTCTTCCTCGTCTTCTTCCTCGTTTTCTTCGTCATCGCTCCTGCTGCCTTTTCCACGGTCACTGTCCCCTCCCTTATTTTCATTTCTGGCGTGCTTGGATTGGTGGGATGGACGGTGCGCATTCGAACCTGGCTCGACACCACCACGGACGACGGCGTTGCGCGAGGTGGGCGTCAGCTGCACAAAGTTGGCGGCGGACTGATTGATATTGCCGCCGGCATTCGATTGGCGGCGCGCATTCGAGCCTGGCTCGACACCGTGCGTGTTGACGACGACGTTGCGCGAGGTGGGCGTCTTCACGGAGTTGGTGGCGGACTGGTTGATGTTGCCGCCGGCGATTGGCATTTGGCGACGCGCATTCGAGCCTGGCTCGACACCGCGCGTGTTGACGACGGTGATGAGCGAGGTGGGCGTCGGCTGCACGGAATTGGTGGCGGACTGGTTGATATCGCCGCCGGCGATCATGCTGCATGGGTAGCGGGTTAAATGTGTGTAGTAAATAAAAAACGGACAAAAACGTACCTATCGGTACCTTGCGCCGATCGCCGGACAACAACGGCGGTGCTTTTGGGCTTGCGATGCGTGAGGGTTGTACCGCGTGTAGCGTCTTGGACGCCGGTGTTCGCATTTGCACCGTCTCCGGATCCGCGGTGCCCGCTGACGGGGAAGGCTATAGATAATAATTAGTAACATACGTCTTAACAAATAGATTGTACATACCTGGCGGGGACTTAACGCTTTTCGAAGCCGAGATCGTGGCCGAATCTGATAACGTTAAGCTGCGAGATTGCGTGAACCGTGAGCTCGTGACTTACTTGTGCCCCCCATTTTCTTGTGCTCTCCCACCGCAGGTCTTTGACCAGCAACGTCTTCGTCTTCTTCGTCCTCCTCGTCCTCCTCGCGCTCCCCGCCGCCCTCGTTTCCTTCGTCGTCCTCGTCTCCGAACCCGGCGTACTCATTGATGGTAAGGGCTGTAGATAAGAAGTAGTCAGTATATATGTATCATAGAACCGTTCTCTTACCTCGGCGTGTCTTTGTACTACGTTGTGAAGCCGGATCTGACGACGTTGAGCTGCAAGATCGCATGAATAGTGAGTTTACGACTTACCTGTGTTATTCCGTTCTTTATCTCGTGCGACCTCGAATCCTTCGGCGTCAGCGTCTCCGAGTCCGTCTTCACCATAGTTGCCCGCGTTCACGTCTTCGCCGCTTTCCAACCCGGCATATTTATTGGGGGTGAAGGCTGTAGATTATAGTAGTTAGCAGTATCTACGAATTATGAGACATTTTGTGCTTACTTCGACGTGGCTTTGTTGTTCGTTGCGAAGCTGGATCGTGAGTTTGTGAGACGCTAAACAAACCTGACACTTGTCAGATCTGTGAGATCCCGTGAACAAGCTCCACGGTATCATCTTACTGGAGTTCCCACCGTCCCTGTCCTGTCCGACTTCATGTCCTCCACCACCGCGAGTAGTCCCGCCCCCAAATGAGATATCGCGTGAACGAGCTCGCGACTTACCGGAGTTAAACCCATCTACATGCCGTCTGAACTCCGATCTTCCATGTTCACGAGTGTTCTCGTTGCCGAAAGAGCGAGTACTTTGAGGGGAGTGAGACCCGTGGGCCAGCGTTTTCGTGCGATTAGGAATGCTCCGGTTGGCAACGTCTTGCCAATTGGGAAGAGTTCCCGAAGCGACGGGCTGTGAGGTGGAGGCGAGTTGTGGAGTGAATGGAATGGTCCGTTTTTTAGATGGCGGTCTGTGGTAACGAATGGGTGTTCGGATGAGGTCCGACATCGATAAGGTTCGAAAACAAGGCTGTGCAACTTACTTGCGTGGTGAATCCCATGGGGTTCCTTTTTCGGACTCCTTGCGCTTGGTGCCCGAAACGCTCATCTCGTTGCCCTCCTCACTCTGTCGTTCCTCATCGACATCCATCCGAGCATCGTCCCGCTCGTCCGCCGACTGATTTAGGGGCCGTCTGTCGTCATAAAGGTTGTCCGTGACCGACCTTTGCCTACTTGACACGCCGTTCCTTTTCGCCTTCCGTGCGTGCTCGATTTTCCTTCGTTCGTCGATGCTCCGCCTCACGTGCTCCCAGGAGTCAATCTGTCCGCCTTTAGGACTCTCCGCGGTTTGGCCATCTTCTGCGTCGCTTTCCGCAACTGATCGCTTACCGCTCCCTTTGGCAGGTTTGTCAAATCGTGAAATCAATACGACCTGAAAGGTACGGTACCAAGCGGATTCGTGTCTCCAAACCGTGTCGGCGCTTGCGCTTTCGTAACATAAAGTGAACCTTGACTGCCATTTCCATTGGCAGGTTCGGCACTATTCTCGTCCGCTAACAGCAATATTGTCAAAGTGTGAATCAATTCGAAACGGACAGGTACGTTACCACTGGCAGGCGGATTCGTGTCTCCGCATTGCATTAGCGCTTGTGATTTTGTAGCACAAAGTATACGAGGCTTCTTTGTTACCGTCGGACCCGACGGCTTGCTAGCATTGCCGGCGTCCCGAGTAAGTGATTCCCTTTCGAATTCGGCAAGCTTGTCAATGATGGCCGCTTGGACTTCCAAAGACGGAGTTTCCTGTGTTGGATTCTTGCCATTTGGCTGCCCCGAACCACGTTGCGGTTGAGAACAAGGAGAATTGAGGTCCGGAATACCTGGGTGAGCCTGTTTGTTCCTTACCCGGGTAGTCACCGGCATCGTTAATGTCCTGAGTGACCCGATTCGAATGTAGCTGAAGAAGGCAAACTACAACTCGTGCGAAAACAAAGACAAATTCTGAGACTGAAATACCTGCTCCAGAGACTCCGGTAAGTTCGAATGTCAAACAACTTACCACGTGAGCTGCAAAGTTCCGAAGCTGAGCCACTACGGTCGTACAGCCACAAAATACATTTGCTACGTGAAGTGCTGGTGGTTTGACTGTAATGGCACCGTACAAACCACGGAGATTCTATTGTGTAAATCCAAAGACAGAAGCATGTCGGCGAGGCTTTAGATCAACTAGTGGCTTTGTTCGACACAAAAATGTGGTTCACGTTGCTGCTGAGCCACAGATTCGTCCTCGACAGCATCCGTACATCCCGGACCAGCATTGTCATGATGCTCATCAATCTGATTTGAGCTCTACCAGTAGTGAAGACTCAGAGAGATCTGATATTCCAGACGGTCCATACTATGTCCAGCACCCCATCCTTGATGGTATGTCCTAGCAATCTTATAGATAAAAGCTGATTTATTGTTAATGTCAGGCACACCATGTGACATCAATGGTGATGATCTTCCCCAAGGCTCTCCCCCCCCTCCTCGATCAAACTCTGAATCTGGTCCTTGGCATCCATTCCAAAATCGTCCTCACTTTCAGATGGCTGATTTGGCATTCCGCCAAATGCAACTGTCTGCTGGTAACATAAATGATCTCATGGATGTTGTTGCAGCTTGGGCTGAAAAGGCTCCACCATTTTCTAATGCTGAAGACTTATACAAGACCATAGATGCCATCAAAACTGGAGATGCACCTTGGGCTAGCTTTACTGTGCAACATACTGATGCTCAACCTCAAGAGGCTGGTGGCCCAGGCTTGAATCTCCCTCCTTGGAAGCAAGCTTCCTATGAAGTTATATTCCGTGATCCCAAAACTATTCTTCAAAATCAGTTGTCAAATCCAGCCTTCAATGGTTCTTTTGACTGTAGCCCTCGTCTTGTGTTTGGAGACAATCATGAGCGTGTGTGGAGTGATTTTATGACTGGGAATTGGGCATGGGGCCAATGTGTGGGTGCCATCTTTCATTTCCTATTTCTTATTCAAATATGATTTGGGACTTATAAATGTTTAATTCAGAATGAGCTTGCTAAGGATCCTGACAATCATGGAGCTATGTTTGTGCCTGTTATTCTGGGAAGTGACAAGACTACTGTGTCAGTGGCTACTGGAAACAATGAGTACTATCCCCTTTACATCTCAAATGGCAATGTCCACAATAATATGCGACGTTCACATGGAGAAGCCATGAGCTTATTAGGATTTTTATCCATTCCAAAAAGTGAGTGTTGCTATTATTAATCACTTTAATCATATACTAAAGTTGAGCAATATAATCAAGCTAATAAAGAACACCAGAATAGCCTTGAGTTTCGCAAATTTCGCCGCCATTTATTCCATACATCTTTGAGAGCCATCTTTGACCCTATGCGTCCAGCCATGTCCAAGCCAGAGGTCACTTTGTGTCCTGATGGTCACTATCGACGTGCCATTTATGGATTTGGCCCATACATTGCTGATTATCCTGAGCAATGTTGGCTCTGTTGTATTGTTCAAGGATGGTGTCCAAAGTATGTTATCAAATACAACTTCTACATGCTAATATATTTTTGATATTGATGATTATAAAGATGTACAGCTCATAGATCTGATCTTGATGGAAGTGAAAATGCTATTCCTCGATCACATGAGCATACACAGCTATTAATGGAGTCCTTTGTATCCAAAGTACTATGGGAGGCTTATGGCATAGTTGATGATATCTTGGTATGTGATTTTGATGTTATTTTGATATGAGAATTAAAAATAACCTTATTTTTTATAGCCATTCACAGCATCTTTTCCAAGAGCCAACATCCATGAGCTTATTGCTCCTGATCTGTTACATCAGATTATCAAAGGGACATTTAAAGATCATATTGTATCTTGGGTGGAATGCTATCTAAAAGAAACCTATGGTGCAAAGCGTGCAAAAGCAATTTGGGATGATATAGATCGTAGGTAAGTGCTATTATGTTACTTCTATGTTACAATTTTCATTGTTCATTCAATATTCAATAGAATTGCTGTGGTTCCTCCATTTCCAGGGTTGCGTCGTTTTCCTGAAGGTCGTGGATTCAAGCAATGGACAGGAAATGATTCAAAGGCTTTGATGAAGGTAATCTCATCATCATCATCATGATATTATTCCAATGAAACATAACTCATTATCTGAACAGGTTTTTCTGCCAGCAGTTGCAGGCTATCTACCTGATCAAATGACACAAGCCATCTCAGCTTTCTTGGACTTTTGTTATTTGGTCAGACGTTCATCATTCACAGAGGGTGACTTAGTTGCCATCGACAAGGCAGCTAAATGCTTTCAGGATAAGCGTACCATATTTGAAGAGACTGGTGCTTGTCCTAATGGCATTTCTATTCCTCGTATTCATTCCATCCAACACTACCGAAGACTCATCCAGGAGTTTGGAGCACCAAATGGCCTGTGCTCATCAATAACAGAGTCCAAGCACATCAGGGCAGTCAAGGATCCATGGAGAAAGTCAAACAAATACCAACCTCTTCTTCAAATGCTTCTTACCAATCAGCGTCTTGACAAACTTGCACAATTCCGTGCCAATCGCTATGCTGATGGCCTTCTTGACACTCCTTTGGTACCAGCAGGCACTGAAGTTGAAGCTATGCCAACTGGTCCAGATGATGAAGATCCAGAAGCACATTTTAGAGATGACTCAACTCTAAATGAGGTTGAAGAATATCATGGTGCAAGAAGTGATGCAGTGGTACAGCTTGCCAAAACTCCTAGTAAGTAGAAATTCAAATACCATTTTAAATTGTAAGGCTAACATTTATTTTTTCACAGCACCTCGACGTCATAGAACTCTTCAAGAAATTAGCATTGCCATAGAGGTCCCCACATTATCAGAACTTGTGGCACGCTTTCTCTATGAGCAGCTACACCCAGGGCCAGTACAGCCTGAGAATGATGCTGATGTTGATCTTTCACTTTACCCTCAGTTTAGGGGTAAAGTCTACACTTATCACTCAGCTGTTGCAACATTTCATGCACCTAGTGATATTTGTGGAGCATCTGGCATGCAGCGTTTCACCATACGATCCACACCATCTTGGCGCAAAGGTCCTGCTCGGCATGATTGTATCTTTGCTGAGAAAGATCCAGAATTACCAGGATTTCAGGGTTTGTATGTTGCTCAGGTGATCTTATTTTTCTCCTTTTCATATAGGAATGTGGACTATCCATGTGCTCTTGTGCGCTGGTTTGATACCATTGGAGATGAACCCTGCCCAAATACTGGCATGTGGATGGTTGAGCCAGAATTTGACATCAATGGTGATCATATTGTCTCAGTTATCCATTTGGATAGTGTTATGAGACCAGCACACTTGATTCCAGTATACAATTCCAATGAGCCTATTCCTTATGATTTGCAGCCTTCTGATTCATTATCTGCTTTTGCAGCTTACTATGTTAACAAATTTTCTGATTACCATGCTTATGAAATTGTTTTTTGATGTTTTTTGTACATTTATTAGTGAACACTGGATTGATTACAATTTACAAAATACCAGAGCAGTGAAATATCATCATATAAGAGATAAGTCTGATTCAAGCTATCATCACATTGGCAAGGAGGGGGACCGTGACACGCATTGTTGTGTCACATTGAATGAGCCAGGGCCAGGGCGGTGGGGATGACGTGTCAACGCATCCGTTGTTGATGAGTCTTGCATTGGAGGGGGCCAGGTGTGAGGGAGGGGACAACATGCATGTCGTCGTTGTGTTTGGGATCATTTGCTCGTCGTCATCGTCGTCCCCACCCTCGCCTCGTGCTCATCATTGTCCTCACCATCATCTACTTGCCGTGGCATCATCGTCGTCGCGTCGTCATTTGGCGTCACGCCATCGTCGCGTCATCATTGTCGTCTTGTCGCCTTCATTGTCGACTCGTCGGCGAGAAGACGGGGACAGGGTTGGGAGTTGGCGGTTGCGTTCGGCGTCGTTTGTCGTTGTAGTGGTGTAGCCAGGAAGCTGCGTCGTCGTCGTCCCCACCCTCGTCTACCTGCCGTGGAGTGGTCGTTGTCGCGTCATTTTCGTGTCGTCATTTGGCGTCACGCCATCGTCGCGTCATCGTCGTCGTCATCGTCGACTCGTCGGCGAGAAGACGGGGACAGGGTTGGGAGTCGGCGCACCGCCGTTGCGTTCGCCGGTCGTCGCGTCGCTCCTCGTCATCGTTATCGTCGTCGTCCCCACCCTCGCCTCGCGCTCATTGTCGTCCTCACCCTCGTCCTCACCTGGTCTCCCTGCCGTGGCGTCGGCGTCGTCGCATCGTCGTCGTGTCGTCATTTGGCGTCATGCCGTCGTCGCGTCGTCGTTGTCGTCGTCGCCTTGTCGCCTTGTCGGCGAGAAGACGGGGACAGGTTGGCGCACAACATGCCACCAGTCGTCGTGTCACCACGTCGCATCGTTATCGTTGGCGAGGAGGGGGACGACACGCATTGTGTCGCGCTGAATAACTTGAAGGCCAAGTCCAGGTGCCGGGGAGGGGACGACATAATGTCGTCGTTGCATTCGGCGTCGTTGGGAATCCTGTAGCGTAGTAGCGAAGCTATACCTAATACAGTTTTAGTCGCGGCGCGGCAAACATGGAAACCGGCTTCTCCGAAGGACCGACACCCACCTGCAAAAAACTACCTCGGACCCAGTGACTTTGAAGTTTGCAACTAAACTTTGGTCGGGTCCCTGTAAATTGGAACCGAAAATTTTGGATTTTCCTGCCACACAGCCAGGAGCCTCTGGACGGCGGACGCTCGTGAGTCCTGCCAGCAAACTGTTTAACAAATTCATTCATGCCTCGAAGTCGACAGCGCTCTCAGTGACTAACGCATCGAATCTGTTGTCGTTAGGAAGATTCGAAGATTGGGTTCGGACTCCGAGCATTGTTAAACGGCACGTTGTAAACATTTCCTTTCAATGCATGTCGGATACAACCCGCTCACAATGAGTCACTGTAGCACCACCTGAGGCGTTGGCTAAAACACTTTCAACCCCAGGTCACTTTCAAGTTTTTTCGAGCTGCAATCTCTTAATGGACCTGACGTTACGGCCTGCTAAGTCAGCCATGTTCTCTCATTTTTTGAATGTCCATCGCCTCATTTCCTTTCTTTTCATCATTGTTTATTCTTTGCTTCCTGCACACTTTGGCCTCGCTCGCTCAGCCTATGATTTATTAGTTAAATCAGCGAGTGCATGAACATGGTCACTGGTCAGTTTGAAACCCTCTACTAAGCTTTGCTTCCGATTCTGTTCTTTTCTTGCAAAACAGCTTCTACGTGTCTGACGTAATCATTGGGGGTCAAGACAACGCTTTGGTCGTACTCCTCCCACCACCCTTCGATCTTCATTGTACATACTTGACTTCTGCAGTCGTCTAACACGAAGAATTCTAGCATTTCGCTGAATTGCAGATTCGAATCACCACAATCCTTTGACCCTAGCTCCATGCAGCAGCCCCAAGATAGTTGGGAGCATTGGGTGGAGCCCTCTACCAACACTTCGCACTCCTCCCTTTCGGATGATCGGGAATTTTCTACGACTAGAAGCAAGCAACTGCGACGCCCGTATTCTCAGCGGGCTCAGATTCGGACTCGAACAAAGGGTATTGCTAACACTTTCAAGGCTACAAAGAAGGAGAAGGTCCCAAATAAAAGGAATGGTGGTGATGGGAAAGCAAGAACTGATAATCAAGATAACGATCAAATAGGTCAGGGCGCTGCTTCTCGGCTAATCGCATATCTGATTCTCACCCAGACCAGTACATCTTACCGATTGAAGACCTGACAGTTGACTCAGTGAAGGTACAACGCAAAACGAGCCTTCATGCGTGTCTTACAGATTTCACACAATAGGTATTCCAGGGTGTCACACCTGCTCAATTCGCAAGCCTATTAGAGGCAATCGACGATCTACCGATCCGCGTCAAGTGAGCCGTTCGCAATGCGATGTATATAGCTGATTATCATTCAGATATACATATCTCCCCGAATCGGAAGAATTACACGTCATGTCGCCGTCGCCGCTCCATGAGTCTTCCGTAATCCACTTCTCAAGTGTGGTCAACCGTTTCATCAGCAATCTACACGTCCCCTCCGGCATCCTCAACGTCGAGTTGAATTCCACGATCCAAAAGCCGACCCCCACAATCCCTGACTTCGTTTGCACGCTCAGCCATAAGCCCGGCGACTACGCCGTCAAATGGGCCGGTGAGGTTTGTTTCGCGGTCTCTCCTGCCGCTACTCGGCAGAAGATGAAGATTTTGCTAGCCGACACATCAAGTATCGACCTCGCCTTCATAATCTACATCGAAGAAAATCGCAAATGGACAGCTCCGGATGAAGAAGCCTCGGCGGCTATTGAACTGCGGTCTAAAGGCCTGATCCCCCGTACCGACTTCTTGAAGTCATTCCTTGCCGACGAATTTTACGAGAAAGTTGTTGTGGGAGATTTTACATGGATATCGTTGAGCAAAGTGTCATTCGAGGTTTTTCTCCGTCACCCAGTCAAGGGATTCGACTTGGAGAGTACGGACGCGGAGTACACGGCGCGGGGGGTGAGTTGCAATAACAACGTGTTCTAGAATAGTCGCTAATCAAATTTGCAGACGCTCTGTCCCTCCCGTGAGATGGACGACGTTGGTCGTTTGTTTGAAAGAGGTGCTCAATCCTTGAAGACGAGCGCCCTTGCCCTGATGGAGCAGAACTACGTCGACCGAACCCCGGCGCAAATGCAGAAATTGCAGAGAGTACGAACCTCAAACGCTACGCTCGACATCGAGTGGGACGAATGGGCCAATTTCGTCTCCCAAAGATTGTGTTGCACCGCGTATGACCGCTACTACCAGTGGTTCATGGGTCCATCACTCAAGCGCAAGTCCAATGTACGTGATCGCGGACCATCGGGGAGCGGGCGGGGCAAAAAGCGGGTCAAGGATGGAAAAAAATGATCCCCAAATCTGAACGTCATTCGTCTTGCATTCATCGGTGTTTTATTATCTCTGTCACGACTCATTACGTTCTTATCATTCGTTACCGTTCTTTACTTGACATGTCACGATATACTACTTCAGTGTACGTATATTGCGATCACGACCACTCGAGCACGACACTTTGCGTGTGTGGACTCACTCGTTCGCAGGCTTGGGGAACGTTATTAGTAGTGGAAATGATGTTTATGAATGACTACCCAGATTAGTACTAGCTTCCGGTGACTGGCTCCACTGAGTGACATTTCCATGAGCTCCATGTCTACAGTCTTCTCTCGCATGTTCGCCGCCTGCAAATACTATCAAGGGGCACTTCAAGACCCTTCTACTCGAGTGGTACCCTAACATGGTGTTGCCACCGTTCGACGACGACGAGACCATCGATAACGATGCCAAACAAGGAAAAAGAAAACAACAGCGAAGGCAACAACACACCCGACAGAACAAGTGGACGATGTGCTTGGCTACCGCTCCCTCTCCCTTACCCATGCCCACTAAGCTCGCCGCAGACGTCGTCCACGGACAACGACCAGGTTGAACCTACGATGGACAGGCTAAATACGATGACCATGACGATGTGCGTGTCTACGTCTCTTTCTCCCTCTCCCATGCCCACTGAGCTCGCCGCAAACGTCGTCCACGGAAAACGCCCAGGTTGAACCCGACAACGACAATGAACATACCGACAACAGCGAAGGCGACGTGAAAGGCGAAAATGCAACAATGATGGACAGGCTACATACGGGGATGATGTCGATGTGCGTGTCTACGTCTCTCTCTCCCTCTGCCATGCCCACTGAGCTCACCGCAGACGTCATCCACGGACATCGATCAGGGTGAAAAAGCCAAGAAAAAAGGACACCGATGACGGCGCACGAGAAAGGCGACAACCTGACGACGATGGACAGGCTACATGCGGGCACGATGTGCGTGCCGACGTCTCTCTCTCCCTCTCCCATGCCCACTGAGCTCGCCACAGACGTCATCCACGGAAAACGCCCAGGTTGAACCCGACAACTACAATGAACAGAGCGATAAGAAGAGCACACCGATAACGACGGAGGGGAAAATACGACAAAGGGGAACATACGACGACGATAGACAGGCTAACTACCAGGACGATGTCGATGTGCGTATCTACGTCTCTCTCTCCCTCTGCCATGCCTACTGAGCTCGCCGCAGACGTCATCCACGGAAAACGCCCAGGTTGAACCCGATAACGACAATGGACAGCGCGATAAGAAGAACACCGACAACGACGGAGGCAACGAGAAAAGGGAACATACCGTGACGACGACGATAGACATTAAATACGAGGACGACGACGATGTGCGTGCCTACGTCACTCTCTCCCTTTCCCATGCCCACTAAGCTCACCGCAGACGTCGTCCACGGACAACGACCAGGTTGTCCACGACAACGACAATATACAGCGCGATAAGAAGAACACACAGACAACGACGGAAGCAACGACAGAGGGGAAAATACGACAGAGGGGACAATACGACAGAGGGGAAAGACGACGACGATGACGATGTGCGTGCCTACGTCTCTCTCTCCCTTTCCCATGCCCACTAAGCTCGCCGCAGACGTCGTTCACGGACAACGACCAGTTCGTCCACGACAACGACAAAGAACACACCAACAACGACGGAGGCAACGACAGAGGGGAAAATACGAGGACGCTAGACAGGCTGAATACGAGGACGATGACGATGTGCGTGGCTACGTCTCTCTCTCCCTCTGCCATGTCCACTAAGCTCGCCGCAGACGTCGTCCACGGAAAGCGCCCACGTTGAACCCGACAACGAGAAAGCACACACCATTAACGGCGGAGCGAACGAGAAAGGCGAAAATACGGCGACGATGGACAGGCTACATACGGGGATGATGACGATGTACGTGCCTACGTCTCTCTCTCCTCTCCCATGCCCACTAAGCTCGCCGCAGACGTCGTCCACGGACAACGACCAGGTTGTCCACGAAAACGACAATGTACAGCGCGATAAGAAGAACACCGACAACGACGGACGTAACGAGAAAGGGGAACATACGACGACGATAGACAGGCTAAATACGAGGACGATTTCGATGTGCGTGGCTACGTCTCTCTCTCCCTCTCCCATGTCCACTAAGCTCGCCGCAGATGTCGTCAGCGGACAACGCCCAAGTTGAACCCGACAACAAGAAAGCACAGACCGTTAACGGCGGAGCGAAGGAGAAAGGCGAAGATACGGCGACGATAGACAGGCTACATACGGGGATGATGACGATGTACGTGCCTATGTCTCTCTCTTCCTCTCCCATGCCCACTAAGCTCGCCGCAGACGTCGACCGCGGAAAGCGCCCACGTTGAACCCGACAACGAGAAAGCACACACCATTAACGGCGGAGCGAACGAGAAAGGCGAAAATACGGCGACGATGGACAGGCTACATACGGGGATGACGATGTACGTGCCTACGTCTCTCTCTTCCTCTCCCATGCCCACTAAGCTCGCCGCAGACGTCGTCCACGGACAACGACCAGTTCGTCCACGACAACGACAAAGAACACACCGACGACGACGGAGGCAACGAGAAAGGGGAACATACGACGACGATAGACATTAAATAGAAAGCACACACCATTAACGGCGGAGCGGACGAGAAAGGCGAAAATACGGCGACGATGGACAGGCTACATACGGGGATGACGATGTACGTGCCTACGTCTCTCTCTTCCTCTCCCATGCCCACTAAGCTCGCCGCAGACGTCGACCGCGGAAAGCGCCCACGTTGAACCCGACAACGAGAAAGCACACACCATTAACGGCGGAGCGAACGAGAAAGGCGAAAA
>JBBPOK010000501.1:0-21846 GCA_038091415.1 Leccinum variicolor
CTACCTCTTCTGAGTTCAATATGACGACCTCTTGACGTAGAGCGCGCATGTAGACGATGTCACCTGCTCCAACGCCCCAAACCGCACGTCAATAAGTTTGCGTATCGAGATTGGAAGTGTCATACCACACTTCTTGGACCACTCTGTATACGAGAGAAAAGGCGCGTCCTTGTTGATGTTGAGCAGGTTTCCGAAGAATGGAAGCGGGGTAGGGCCAGGCGGAAGCAGTGGTTTGCTGGAGGAGGATTGCGTCCGCGACCTGGACCGTTTAAGATTGCGTACGCACTCGATGACCAGCAGCACGACTGCAAGTCCGAGCAGGGCTGGTGTAATCATGGAGGTGAACCGAAGAAGACGCGTAGTGCTCACGCCAGTGCATTGATCCGGTTGTGGGAACTCTGCCGTCACCGAGTTACAGTCTATGAAATCCAGGCAGTGGAAGAGCTGGTGCACCACTCAAGTTTTCATTCAAGTAAACATGTGGATGTTATACACAATCGCGAGCCTACATTTCCCTTATGTTCGTCGTCAACGGCAGCCTGAGTTCCTCCAGCTCCAAGCCAGCCAAGGTCACCTTCGCGCCCTCCGAACTTCTGGATAGGCTTTGCCGAATCTCCTCTTGTGTTTCTGGTCGAGTGATACGGCAAACTCCGTGGCTGATGCCATTCCACACGTAATTCAACGTATCTCTAGATTTTGGCGTGGCCTGGAAGATGAAGAGGTCATTTCCGACGCCATCATTGAAAATTGAACGACACCGCCGGCGGGACGGCGTTCAAGTTGTGGACAGTGGACTCACTGTTTACAAACATAAAATGCGATACTTGGTGTGAGATGAGGACTTACCTTGTGTGGTAGGTACTTGCCACACCTCCGCCATCCTTTCTACTACATCAACCAAAGTACTGTAGAGGGGGCGTTTGACGTGTGCTGTATGCACAACTAACGAGAGATTTCAGACGGAAGGGAATGCAGCGGAGACTTTGGTTGTGACATGTGACATGTAACACTGCACCTTTCGTTCCTCCACCACAACCGTACAATCTACATATATACCTGCCTTTGCAGTAGAAATGTCTCTTTTCACTTTGTCCAGTCAGTTAATATTTCTTTTTGTTTGCCACTTGACTTGAACATATTTTGCTTGTCCAGCCCCAGAACGACGGAAAGTCGATCAAACAGCCTTGCCCATCGCACCAAACGAGATATACCTTCAAATATTCGAACTCGCTGTCCCTCCCATTGGGCATCGCCTAACGAAGGAGCAACTTAAAACACTCTACACCCTATCTCTTGTTTGCCGGTTCTTTGCCAACGTCTGCCTGCCGCGTGTGTTCGAGTTTGTGGAGTACGATTACTCTACGTTACGCAACTCACACTTCTATGGTGCTCGTCCATTGAGGCCATCACTTGGATCTATGTTGTGCACAGGAATTCTGGAGAAACGACCTCTCGCACTAGCGCTTGCCCAGACAGTGAAGGTTTTTCATTTTGTGGGTTTCTCGCAGCCCTTCTACCAGGGCCCATGGACAGTCGTATCATTCCCAAAGGAGTACAACACAGTGATATCACACATGACGAACATCCGTGACCTTCAGATTACACAATGTGCTTTGGACGCAGAAAACTGGAGCACAATTACAACTCTACCGTTACTCCAGAATTTGGCACTCAAGTTGTGCGATTTTCTGAGAAGATCTTCGGACGAAGAACTCGAGAAGCTGAAAGTGTCTCGGCTCTACATGGTGGAGTGCAGCGGGTTTCCGCGGCCCAATAAGGTCGCCGATACGGGATTGTTGCGCACACTTGTAGTGGATCGCTTGTCTCTCGATGGAAGGAATTCTTGGCTGCACCAGTCTTCTATCACTGAGCTGCACTTCGATTTTTACGAACATGAAGATGACGATGAGAAGTTGCACTATTATGCCAGTTTGCTGGATGAGCTTCTCTTGCAAGCACCGCGGTCCCTCCAGGTGCTCTGTTTCTCGGCTAATCTGACAGCTGGTTGGAGAATGGTACCGGATATTTTGGAATGCATGATGCACGAACCCAGTTCATGGAAGAACCTTTCTTCGCTTCGCTCGCTCACGCTGCGACTAAAGGATGACTATGAGACACTAGTTATTGATGTAAGTTGATTTGTGGCCCCCAGTTTGGAATCTCGCACATCTGATCACTTATCAACTTTTTCACCAGGAACTTCCCCCAGTCATTCGAGGTATGGATCTCCTAATGCAAATAAGACCGTCACTGAATGACTGACTGTTGCTGTATTGCACAAAATACCAGATGGCTTGCCTGCAATTCGAGGTATTCTCCATGACGAGCACGGTCTGTTCTCTAGCCTCAGAAGTCTTGAGTATGTAAAATATTTTGGGATAGTCTTCCGATTGGTAGGCAAAGAATGGTCGGAAGGTGCCTTGTAGTGGTACTCTTCAATTGTATAGTCAAGAGCCCAGAATCATAATAAGTATGTACCTGCTGGCAATTTTCGCACCCGCTGATCTGGCCATGCCTCCAGAGTCCACAGCCAGTCTACTAACATCAACACTGTCCACCACCTTGCTCGCTTGTTGCTGCAGTGCGTCTTTCCGAAGACTGCTTTTGTTTTTTTCACTCCGGCCCACTCTCAGATCTAATGACGTCTCATTGTCCATTGTGCTGGCTCGCCGACCTGCTTGGTGCCCACCCCACACTTACAACACGTACGTGTCACTATGTATAGATGTCGATATCGAAATTCACGGATTTGGAACGGTGCAAGGGCAGACTTGTACTAGCTGACAGTAACCTGGGGTTGGCCTGCTGCCCATACCTCACAAGACGTTCTCTGTCTGGTCACTTTCGACTGGCCAGCGACTTCTCGTCCCACTCAAACACGACGATCATGTGCTCGCGGTCAAGTTCTCGCACAACGGACAATTCATCGCAACTGCCGCGGTTGATTCTGTTCGTGTCTATGACAGTCGCGACGCCGACTCTTCGCAAACTTGCCAATTTACGTAAACAACAGCGGAAATAACTGAATCTTCGCATGGACGAGCGACGACAAGCAACTCCTCGTCTTGTCTGATGCGGCGACATCCACTGTATCGAGGTGTCTACATAATCAACTCTCTCAAAATGGAGCATTCGCCACAAACAGAAACCAAATTTTATCTCACTGACATCCGACGACAGGTTCATCGCAGCCTACGGAAAAACGTCATTCTCAGTCTGGGACGCTACATCCCACATATACCTTGCGATAGTCAAAACGTCTACCTTATCTCTCACGTCGCCCATGGCCATCTCACCAAACTACGACATCGCGGTCGCTCCAAGCAGGATCATTCTTCGACATCTTTTGGATATCATTCCCTCACACTACTGCGACAACGTGAGTTTCACAACTTCTATCAGATGTCAGATGTCATTACTGACACAAATATATTCTCTTGGAGCGAGAATCCCACCGCTCACAGACGGAAAACGTTGATCTCGGAGATGCGGTGGAGCCCCTACGTTATGATGTTTGGAATGCAAGTCAAGGTGCGTTGATTAGCCGGCCGCTGCCCTACTGTTATTCACTTCCGTCAGAAACGCGTATTGCAAGTCTAGAGGAAATAATTCAACGACTCCGTGACCAGCTTGCTATCGCCAACAATGAAAAAGAAGTCCACGTTTTCTCCCACCTCGCTGACAGTCGCCTGCCACCGCGCAGCCAATCGACTCGATGATACCGTCCGATCACTCCGTACAGACCTTGATGCCCAGAAAACGAGTTCCGGTGCGTTTTTTATCAGTCCGGACGATGATTCACCAACCTGTTTTGTGCCATCCATGGTACGAAAAATAGCTGACCTGGAGAAAACCGTCCAAGAACTTACTAACCAGCTTGCTACATCACAATATGCCCTGCGTGTACACGAGCAGAAGCATCAGTGTGAAACCATGTTTGCCAGTGGTCGCATATATGATGCTGCAGAGCTTCTTCTCGTGACCATCAACACCATGAGCGAGGATCTGCAGCACAATGAGTGGATCATGAACTGGCTTGAAGGTGAGCCTCTGCGTCATTTCGTAGTATGTATATTTACTCGCTGCCGTCAGGTTTCAGGAACCAATGCGTATCACGGCTTCGGGCAATCGGAGACGACGCGTCAAGTGCGGAGAAATACGCCGAGGCATTCTCAGCCTACCCTGCTACATTACTGCTCGCTTGCTCGCCTCCCAATATCGTGTTAATGGGATGGGCCAGGATGGGGCTGCATTGTCATTCAGCCGATGATTTATTAGGAGGCACAGATAAGGTATGGTGTGGTTTCCATGGGCGTTTAGAACGGCTTGACAGCTCTCGTGCCATTCAGTTCATGCTTCCAAAGTTTCGTCTTTATCGGACAATCTGTGATATCCTAGAAGAAGACGATCGTGTTACGGAAGCGGTCGAATGCTTTCGAAAGGTGGAGGGTGAGCTATGAGAGGAAACGCACGCCTTCGATGATCGACCGCAGTGGGAACTTGGTAGGCAAATTTGTTGGTGATAAAGAGAAATCTGAGAATCTCTCCAGATTTCAAACGTCGTTGTATCAAGAGACTCGAGAAGTGCGCTGACATGGCCAAGGACCATGGCGCGGCCATCGGACAACTACTCGAGCGCGCTCTCGCTCAACCCGACGAACATCAATGATATCATTGTGAAATGCTGCAAGGCGCGAGCAGGTCTACTGGAGGAGGAACTCGTCAGTGTTACCAAGGTATCAAACAACTCGCACATCTTGCATCATGCGTAATCGACAGTAGTGACGGTTCGATATGTTATTGAACGTGACCCATCGAACTACAAAGGCTACAAGAGGAGACATTCCGTATTACATAGCATGGGCCGCTACAAGGAGGCATTCAGTGCATTCGAGATGATGTTGTCAACGATGAAGAATTCGGCGGACCCACAAGTTTGCGGTGAGCCCGTTGCCAGATCTAACCCGTGTGAAAAATCAAATTGATCTCGTTTTGATATCAGAGCTTCGCAGTCGATATCTCGACACGACTCCACTCATCCGAAAGGTCGTCGATGACACCATCCGTGACATACCCCGCGTGCTCATCGACACCTTCATTGGTCATCTCTATGATAAAACACAACAAGCCGCTGTGTTTGAAGAACTGCCGATCTTCGACGAACTTCGGTCTGCAATGACTACCCATGATCGTCTCGATCATGCACGTATCAAGCAAGAGGTGGAGAAATTCTATCAATATGTCATGTTCTCGCACAGGTGGCAACCTGCCGAGCCAACATTCCAGATGGATATCTCGATCTATGGACTGTCCGAATCTCCCACGATCGAGAAGCTCATCAATTTCTGTAACGTGGTCCAATCTCGTCGTTTCCGGTGGGCTTGGAGTGATACGTGTTGTGTCAATCAGGCCGACAATCGCACCCAGCAAGAATCTGTGGTGGCCATGTTTCGGTGGTACTGTTGTGCGGCACTCACGATCGTCCATCTCTTCGGTGTGCTCTCTGACTCGCAGCAAGAAGGCGATCTATGGAAAAGCATATGGAATACTCGTGGGGGGACCTACCAGGAGTACGTTGCTTCAAAGGTCATTCAATTTTACACGGAGGACTGGAAACTATATCTCGATCTGAGGCTGCTCAATCACAAGGAATCGTCTATCATTCTCTCGGAGATCATGGAGCGGGCAACCGAGGTTGCCACGGAGGCGCTTGCCACAATCCAACCGGGGCTTGACATGGTGCGTGAGAAGCTGTACCTGGCTTCGAAGCGCAACACGACGCGGGAGGAAGATATCGATATCGCATATTCGCTGTTTGGTATCTTCAACGTTGCCATCCCCGTTATATATGGGGAGGGTAATCAAGCAGTCGGTCGACTGTTGGAGCACGTCCTCACGCGATCAGATGATGTTACCATTCTCGCTTGTACCACAGTCACCTCCCCTCCGATCTCACTGTTTACGACCAAATTTTGCCTCCGCATGTTCCGCAACCCATTGAGAGCCCCGAGATGGATTGGATTGTCACAGATTTTCGGTCGTCCTTTCCCGATCCCTCTCCAATCGTCGCGCTGTATGAACGTCTCCTTGATCTCCCATCGCTGTCCCTCGTTTCTGGTCGACTCCGACTCCCTGGACTCGTCTTCCGCCTCACTGATTTCGCCCGTCTCGCGGCACCCGAATCTGACTCGGGCCTTCACATTTATCGTGCCACTGTGTCGATTCTCGGCGAAGTACGGATCGAGACCAAAGACAAGTCGCTCGGGATGCAGCGTCTCGTTCTCGTTCATCCGTGGATCAGTCCCCTGCTCGATGAGGACTTCTCTGGCGACGATCCTTTGTGCGATCTAGACGCACGCGCGCTGCGGATCCTCGTTCGGCTTCGGCAACCTTTTGGCGCACTGCTGCTCGCCTCGCAGAAGCGCGGGCAGTACAAATGCGTGGCGACGGACAGTTTCATCCGGGTTCAGATTCGGGCTGGGACGTCGTTGAGTGAGTTGATGGAGAGCATTGGTACGGTCGACGTGCAGTAGTCGTGCATTGTTGGCTTTGGGTTTTGGGATGACGTATTTCGTTACATTTACATCTATGCCCCGTCATTGGAGAAGACGCTCGACCCACTTGTTTTGTTCTCACCCTTCCGTCCAAGGTACTATGTAATGAAACTGTCCTGGGCTATCACTGGATCTTGGTTTACACCCCTGCCAATCACCGATCTACATGACCACATCTAAGAGATATTCCAGCTGGCATGTCACGCCAATCCTCGAATCCAACTCCGGCAGGGTCACAGAGAATACCTGGGATCTTTATATTTTCGTCGCGTCGCACAATTCGTGTGCGATGCAGGGCGCTGCCAGTCCATTGTAACTCTAACTTATTACTGGGGTAAGTCATCCGCTTGATCTTCATATTTGGGGTCTAACGTTGATCCATGCACTGGGAGGAGAGCTGTGCTGAGAGGAGTGCGAAGCGCTCTCCGGCCCGGCCCAGGAGCCCGAGTTGCCGGATTTGATGGCAGGAAGCAGTGCTCGTGCCTCGTTCAATACGCCGCACAGTGAACCACGTTAGCAATTTTCACTGGGCATCACCTCCACCGACAGCTGTACTTCAAGCTCTTCTACTGAGATCTTCCGTGTTGCGTGCAGTAGATATGTCCCTCTTCGAGTGGTCAAGTGAGTTCACAATGTGTTTTATCTCCCCTTTACTTAACACAAATTTCCGTCGTTTTGCCAGCTCCAGAACGACGGAGTCTCGACCGAGTCTTGCCAATGATACCAAACGAGATGTACCTTCACATCTTCGACTTCATCGCCCCACCTGGCACTGCGGCCGAAAACCTATCGCCTGTGCAACTCAAGATGTTGTCCAATCTTTCTTGTATTTGCAGGCTCTTTGCCAACATCTGCCTTCCACGTGTATACGAGCTTGTTATGTTTTCTGGCTTCTCGGTCCGTGATGGCGTGCCCACAAACAAGGTGACACCCGGCTCCATATTGTGCGCACAGATTGCCGCAGAGCAGCCTCTTGCACTCGCGCTTGCAGGCCTAGTGAGGCTGTGCTATTTCGCAGGCTCGGATACTGGTAACGTGCGTTACTCGGTGGACAAGCTGTACACTGCTGCAATTTCACACATGAAGAACATCCATGAGATCCACTTTCTAGACCACTTGGTGAACGCGGACCATTGGGACCTGCTTGCAACGCTGCCTTCGCTCGAGAACCTGAGGTTTTACAGGTGCGCTTTTCTGCATGACCCCGCAGAATCGGAACACGAGATCAAGGTCAAGGTGACCCATCTGTACCTGTTTGACTGCTTGGCATCTGAGCGACTTAGTTCGATCATCGACATGCGGTACCTGCACACGAGCACCGAGAATTACGATGATTTAGTTGTCGCCAATAATGGACAGGATTGGCCGTGTCAGCCTCGCCTCAAGGACCTGCACTTCTGCATTTCCGATGATAATTTACCGGCCAGGTCGTACTCCTGGGGTCTGTTTTTACTCCTCATGAGAGCGCCGCGGTCTCTCGAGACGCTGTTTCTCACTTGATGTGCTGGCCGCTCTCAGAATAACTGCAGACGTCTTGCAAAGTATGTCGGAGTATCCCAGGGCTTGGACGGACCTTTCTTCGCTTCGTTCGCTGACACTACGAGTTCACGATGTGATGCCAGTTACGGATGTGAGTTAATGTTTGGCGTCTCGTACAGTCGCTCGATCGCTTATCGTTCCATCCGTCCTCCAGGAGCTTTCCCAGTGCATAGATGGTATGTAACCCCTCGTTCTAATAGGTCTGTACTGAAAGAGTTTTGTGTTTGCTTTGCATACGTTATATTAGAAAACCTGCCCAAAGTTCTATTCTCCCTTCGTTACACGCTTGGTACTGCCTCTAATCTCCGGCATGTGGATTATTTCGGGACAGTTTTCCGATGGGTAGATGGCGAGTGGTTGCAGGGGGTCTCGTAGTAAAGTACTACCATGGACCGCTGGTGTGTTTACTGCATGCTGCATCAACGTCACGAACGTACGTCTTGCACTTTTTCAATATGTTGTATGACATCTTCACGACCACCGTTCAGCGAACTAGTACGTTGACCACGCGTGACTCCGAGAAACCAATCTAAGAGACCGGTCGCACCTTGCCTCTTTGAGATTTGCAATCGCGCTTGTTTCTTCGGATGAAGAAAGTACTCGAGAAGCTGAAAGTGTCTCGGCTCTACATACATGGTCCAGTGCAGTGGGTTTCCGCGGCCCAATGAGGTCGCCGATATGGGATTGTTGCGCACACTTGTAACATCAACATTATCCGCTACTTACAATATAAAAATAAACGGCGAGTCGCAGACTGGTGGGCTTGCGTTGAAATGATACCGTTCAGCTTACAGAGTTTCATTGCAGAGACCCAGACTATGACGGAGGATACATAGTAATTCATGCTACTCGACTTGGCAAATCAATGCCTGCAGCAAAGTAAAAGTCGACCGTTGTTCAACATCCTTTGAAGTATCTCAGTGAAGATGACCCTCGATATTTGTAAGAGTCTTTGTTGACATAACATCGACGTTTTCTCTTGCTCAAGAATGCAGATACGATCAACTTGGACAAAAGGTTCTCCGCGAATTTGCGTCGTGTTCTTCCCGGCGCCACCGGTCTTCTGTCGTCTGGTACTATGCACCATTTTCGAGAACTACCTTTCACCTTGTCACGGTCAGCACCATTCCTACCTTTCACTCCAAATTCGGCCATCGCTTACAGCTCCGTAGACTAGGCTTCCATGTATACGCAATTGTTGTACAAGCTCGTGTCCTGAATCGTATCTCACCGGTTCTCTCACACAATTCGCAGTGGGACAAGAGGATAAAGTACGAGGCCGAGGAGAAGGCAAAGATTACTGGTTTCCCGACTGCAAAGGAGCTTCGGGAGGCCAAGTTGACTGCTGAGGCCAGGTTGAGGAGGGAGGAGGAAGTGGAGAAGGTCGCGTTGGTGCGTGTCGTCTGGGGCGTTTTCTGTGGTTCTGAAAGGGATTGATCGGCCAATTTAGAAATGGAGGGCAAAGGAAGGACCGAGTACGCGCTCGACCAAGGTAATGTTGTCCGTTTCACTGCCGTCGCAGAAGAACGGCGGAGGATGTGAGTGTACCATCGGCTTTCCCAGAGCGTTTTCGTGATCGTTTCGTAGGACGAAGTCTACTTTCGAGTGAACTTTGACAAGTTCAACATCCACATACGCAACAAGGCACGTTCCCGCAACCCACGCGCCTTGATCCCAATGTTGATGAAGTAAATATAACTCATCGAGAGTGCTGTAGAAGAACGGTTCAACCACAGTGCCGCCAGAGTTATGAGGGCCACCCTGAAAGTCGAAACAACAGTCCATTTCTGAGATGTGCTTAGGTGTGTCAGTTCACCTGTGCTTACACACAGAGGTTCGACTTCTCATGCACTTGTAGACGCTACTTCTATTGCCTATTGGGATGCATATACCCGACGACGAGAATCTGTCAGAAGGACTCGTGACTACCTCCAAACAACCACCATCCTGTTCCTTAATAAAAAAACTACCTTGGCCGACAACCCGACTCCAGTTGGTAAAGCGGCGTCCCATGTTAGTCTCTCGGGAACGACAAGATCAACGTTGAGTTTGATACCATTAGCGAGCGGATAAGGAGACGTGCATTAGAAGCAGTGACGAGGGAACGGCATGGGAACGATGGACGAAAAACGAGTGTTCTCTTTCGACAGAGAAACACAACCGGTATCGTGCCTTGGTCATAGAAGATAGCCAAAGTGGCGATGATGGCCAACAAGGCCGTTGTCGTCCGCGCTCTCTTCCGACTTTTTGATATCAACGCAGGGGGTTCCGTGAAGTGCGGACCGCAATCCGACGCGAACGTTTTATCTTTAGTGAGTCGTCTCAGCAAGCGTGGATAAAGCTGTGGCTTTATTTCTGTAAGCCCGTCGACTGGACAAAAACCTACTCGGCGCTCCTCGCGAGTCTCTACAAGACGCTGTTCAACATTGGCATGCGTCGACAAGCGGAGCAGGAGGAGGCAAACGTCAAGGCTGTCCTGACGAAACGAGAGCGCACGGATGTCGCTCAGGACGCAAGTCTGTTGACACACATGGAACGGGAGATGTTGGCGGAGTGGGAGCTAAAACGGGAGATGTTGGACGTGTTAGAGATGCGGGTGGAGGAGACGGTGTTTATTTTGAGGGATCTTGATTTGGGTGGTGGTACGGATGATGCGTAAACTGGCAATTGAGGAGATTCGGGATGTTAGATGACGACTTAACCGCAACTCGAATGCTGGAGGGAGAGTGGAATGGTCCAGCTGTCAATTGTTGCCTGTGAGGATGGCGTCAGTGGGCGATGTCTTTCAAGATTTCAACCATCATACGTGTTCTCAACAACGTGCCTAGAAAGCGTGCAGATGCATTACCTACCGTTTCTCACTTCCGCGCTCTCTGACCTCTACATGCCTCATGCCGGTGGTTCCATCTTCAGGATGATCGTGGTCGTTGAAAGGAGAAGGGTATGTGAAAATGTGCATGTGTGGTGAGCGCATGTCGAGTCTGAGATCCTCTGATGGTGTTCAAGGGTTAGTGCATTTGGAGCACACAATCGGAAGGAGGACGTATACGACATGGAAGAATTGTCTCTTGAATGCGCCGATGGAAGTTGGTCTACAGTTCGAGGAATCACGTTGTGATTTCAGTTCTGCGAGATAATAATCGAATAGTGAGGCCGGGAGAACATCTGACGAAACGATAGAAGAGAAACCATGCTCAGGATCCTCGACTGATAGGTGGGGTATATTGCTGAGATACCACGATATTCTGGTACGCATAAAGGCGAGCGCCCAGGGCACAGGGTGCCTGCGTGAGAGTGAACGAGCGTGCACGTGTATGCCAGGCGATAAAGGCGTACCGAAAGTGAACGACCAGACATTCTCCTTGTACTACTCGAACCTGACCCAGTATGCTTTCCAAGTTGTATTCAAGAACTCAGAAGAGGAATGGTGAGTAGTAGGTAGGCAAGGCCATCGATGAACGGCGCTAACGAGAGCAATAGAGCCGAATAGGGCGGACCGCCCACTTCCCTTGGACGGTGATCAGCAGGTGCACACATCAGCGACCAACGAAAGAGAGGTACCGACGGATGCTGATGAATCGAACGGAAAAAGCTCTACCGTCGCAACTGACGCGAATGCAATCGAAATCGTTGCTCAAAATGGGATATTGCCGGTCGCTTTTCTTGCTGATGGGGAGCATGTCGTGGGCGGGGGATATGAAAAGAAAATCCGACAATGGCGAGTGAAGGATGGCAAGGAGGTGGGGAAGCCAATGGATGCTGGGAGTTTGATTTATGGCCTGGCAGTCACACAAGATGGCAGGTGGATCGTGGGTGGGACGAGGAGTGGTCAAGTGAGCGTCTGGAATGCAAAAACCCACGAAAAGGTGACAGAATTCAAAGGACACGACAATGTGGTGGGTGCGGTGGACGTTTCAGCAGATCGGACGAAAATCGCGACTGGATCATGGGACGAGACGTTCAGTGTCTGGTCGTTTCCTGCTGGCGAGCGACGTCGACTCATCGGCCCATTCAAACACAACAATTTTGTGGTCGCAGTAAAGTTCTCTCCCGACGGACGACGCATCGCTACTGCCACGTGGAATCACTCGGTTCGTATCTACGACGGCAGCAACGTCCTCGCAGACTTTCCAATTCAAGTCCCCTCGAGTATCAACCAATCCCTCGCCTGGGCGAGCGAATGGAACCGCCTCTTTGCCTTGTCCATACACGGCGACATTCACTCTCTCGACGTGTCCACCAAGAACACGCCCGCGAAATGGCGCATCCACAGCGACGACAATCCAAGGTGTATCGCACTGGCATGCAACGACACAATCATCGCAGCCTCCGCTAATTCGTCGTTCTCACTCTGGGACACTACGACACATCAACAAATCGGGACCGTCATCCACCGCTCCCATGAAATTATCTCTATGGCCATCTCGCCAAGCTATGACATTGCGACCGCTGGAGACAAGGCGATCGCCCTGCTAAATCTTTGTGACATGCTTCCCTCACCCTACCACAACAATGTGAGTAAGCTACTGGTGTGAGACCATGGCGTTATTGATTTAGCCTTTCCACAGGCAGTCTTCCGAGTCGAGCACAAAATTCGTCGCATGAAAATTGATGAACCAGATGTTTACGACATGCTTATGGCTCTCCGTGCTAGTGATGCCCGTCAAAGTGTGCTTATTATCTGAATGACTCCGCTGTGCTGATATTCATTTCCACCAGAGGACGATGTAACAAATCTCGAGAAAACTGTTCAACAACTCCGTGACCAGCTTGCTATGTCCAATCAGGAAAAGGAAACCCTCAAAGAAAGTTCAGGTACGTTCTCTCCACCATCAACACAACGTGTTGACAGTCTCATCCATTAGATCGCAAAATTCGCGAAACCGTCCAGGACCGCGACAGAGCCATCCAAGAGCTACGTGACGCCCTTCGTGCCCATGAGAAGAAGCACGAGTGCGAAAGGTTGTATGCCCACGGTCACATATATGATGCTGCACAACGTCTCCTCGAGATTGCGGGTGCAATGACAGAGAATCTGAAGCAAAACAGATTAATTGTTGACTGGCTCAAAGGTCAGTTTCTCCAACACATCATCATACGAGAATATGTTCAATCCCTGCCATCAGAATTCATGGACAAATGCTTGTCAGAGCTTCGGACAATGGCAGATGAGGCATCGAGTGCCAGGAATCATGACAAAGCACTGTCAGCCTATGCCACTATATTGTTGCTCACTCCCTCGCCTCCGGAAGGTGTATTGACGGGATGGGCGAGAATGGCACTCGTTCGCTACTCAACGAGCGAGGCATTGGGTGCCGCAGACACGGTATACTTCATGTGGTTGGTTAAAACTCTCGTTGACTCTCGTTCCATTCAGTTCAAGCTTCCAACATTCCATGTTTACCGTGCGATCTGCGAGGTTCTCGAAAGCGAGGATCGTGTTACCGAGGCGATTGAATGCTTCCAAAACATGAAGGCCGAGCTGTCACAGGAGACGACTGGCACGGATGAACGATCGCAATGGGAATTGAGTGAGTGCCTGCTATGACAACACTGAGACCTGGCTGAATGTCTTGCAAGATTCTCGACGACGCTATATCGAGAAGCTAGAACAGGGGGGCGATGAAGCAAAGGACGCGCAGAACCACCATGCTGCAATCGGATCCTACTCAAGCGCACTCTCACTTGATCCTGAAAACATCAACGACATCATAGTCAAATGCTGCAAGACACGAGTAGGGTATTTGGAGGACGAACTAAGTACTGCTACTAGGGTATGGATCAACTCACGCGTCCTGTCAAGTTGATGGCATTCACGATACGACCAGGATATTGAACGCAACCCATTGTCCTACAAAGGATACAAAAGGAAACATGCGGTATTACACAGCCTAGGGCGTTACAAGGAAGCATTCGACGCATTTGAGACGATGCTGTCGAGGATTGAGAAATCACCTGACACGCAAGTTCAGCGTGAGTCGCTCTCGTTCACGTCGTGCAGACGATGTGGACTGATTTTACGTCGACAGACCTGCGGAGCTGCTATCTCGACACCACACCACTCATTCGCCAGTTCGTTGAGCAGACCATCCAAGACATACCCCGAGCACTGGTTGACACCACCACCGGTCGTCTGCATGATAAGGAAATGCAAGCAGCAGCTTTCGAACAAGCTCCTATATTCAATGAGTTACGGTCTTCTATGATTATCCGTGATCGGCTCGACCGCGCACGCATCAAGAGGGAGGTCGAGAAGTTTTATGAATATGTGATGTTCTCACACAGATGGCAGCCACTCGAGCCATCGTTCCAAACCGCCAAACGATGCGGAAGGAAGATGTCGCGTACTCCTTATTTGGTATCTTTGATGTCGCACTCCCGGTGATATATGGCGAGGGCACGCGAGCAGTCGGTCGTCTCTTGGAACACATCCTCACGCGGTCCAACACTGTCACGATTCTCGCCTGGACTGGGATGTCGGGCAGTAGCCACAGCTACCTCCCTTTGGATCTCACTGTTTATGATCAAGTAGTTCCCCCGCATCTTCCTCGATCAATCGAGACCGACAAGATCGATAGTCTCACTCAGGCCTTGCATTCGTCGCTGCCTGATCCTTCTTTGTCTCGTCGACTGTACGAGCAGCTATATAATCTCCAACCTGTGTCGCTAGTCGCTGGTGGACTGCGACTTTCTGGTCTCGTTTTCCCTCTCAACAAACTCGAACTTCTCCCAGAACATGATTCCGACACCTTCCTTCCTGTCTATCGCGCGATAACACCCGCTCTTGGTGACGTGCGGATCGAGACCAAGGACAACTTGGTAGAGATGGAGGGATTGGTGCTCATTCATCCGTGGATCAACCCTCTTATCGACGAGGATTTCTCGGGGATCACTTCTCGATTTGATCTAGCTGCCCGTGCGCTGCGGCTTGTCGCTCGGCTCAGAGAGCCGTTCGGTGCGCTGTTACTCGCCTCCCAGAGTCGCGTGCAGTACAAACGTGTCGCGACGGATAGTTTTATCCAGGTTCAGATCCGTGCGGAGACGCCGTTGGAGGAATTGATGGAGAGCATTGGTACGGTCGACGTGCAATAGTCGTGCGTTGTTGGCTTTGGGTTTGGGGGGATGATTCATTTTGTTATATTTACATCTATGCTCCGCCACTATGTAACGAAACTGTTTCGCTCTGAGCTATCACTGGATCTTGGCTTAGTACACCCTATCGCATCTACGTGACCACATCTTATTCTTCTATTTACTCGCCGACCTACTCAGTGCCCACCCCGTTCTTACACGAATTCACGGATTTGCAACGGTGTGACGGCAGACTTGTGGCTGACTCGGACCTGGGTTTGCTGCCCGTACCTCATGTGTGTGCTTTCAAGTTGGGCAATCACTAATACATACGAAGCGAGCTCCTGATAAAGACAGAAAAGAGGACCACGGACTCGGATGACAAAGTTGCATAATAGTGTACCAAACTACAACGCGCCTTCCAACCACTCCCCGTCCACCAAACGGAAAACCCTTCCAAAAAAATCTACATACTCAAGGTTAGCAGTACTTGTGACCAGATTCAGGATTTATGCATGTGGAGATTCATACCATTTACAGACAGGGAAATATTCTAGAGGAAGGGAAATGGTAAGCGAACCAGTAAACATTCGGGGCACCGTCGCACCGAATAAGGAACACAAATCAATTTACGTCCTTATCCTCCTGAACCAGTGTTGTACCATTTCCCAATTGCACCGTGAGTGAGCAGAGCAAAGAAACTCTCTCCCAAACAGGATTATCGAACTCGAAGATGCTTGCCCAGACAGAGGGAACACTATTGGGATCAACATTTGTGAGAGGAATTCGATCAGTTCTTCAAATATGTCTTGGCTAGCATGGATGTGCAGCTCTGTGACGGCAGATTCGGACAGCCAAAAAACCCCTTTGGAAATCCAGACATCTTCGAAACACAGATAATCCATCGTAAGCATGTGCAAGCACTCCATATCAGCAGCATCAAGGGGGTGAATATAACCGACATCCGCAGGGAGGTCCTGAATCTGGCAATTGTTGAATGTTAGATCCTCGAGCGACGGCAGTGTCACGATGGCGCTCCAATGCTCCGCATCCATAACCCAGTTCGAGACGTGGGGTTGGCGGATGTTCTTCATCAGCGTCATTGCAGCAACGTATTTCTTTAAAGTTGGAGAATGATCAATCACCCGCAGTGACTCGGAGGGGGGTAGTGGGTTTGTGAGATGACACGTCCTTGTTGTCTGGGCAAGCGTGAGCGCAAGAGGTTGCTTCTCTGCCATTTGGGATCCAAGCAACACCTTGTATGTGAGAGCGCTTTTGTGGGAATTGGAGCCAGGAAATTCCACCGACACGAATACGCGTGGAAGGCAGACATTGGCAAAGAACCTGCAAACGAGAGAAAGCTTGTGGCATGTCTCAATTTCCTCTGGTTGCAGGCACTCGTTGGATGGGGCGATGAGTTCGAATATGTGAAGATATATCTCGTTTGCTATGACGGGCAAAACTTCGTCGACTCCCCGTCGCTCGGGGGCTAGATAAAGCAGCGAAAATTTGAGGCTACAGGCAAAACAAACGAGGATTTTGAAACCACTGGACCACTTGAAGAGAGTCATATCTACCGAAAACCAAGCGCTACGGAAAAATATGAGTTGGGTAAGTTGCTTGAAGCTGCTGCCCGTCGACGCGATTTGTCTATTGACACTTCAAGCTTCATTGCGTATTACTATCAACTTGAAGAGGCGGCAGGTTCCTACTACTTACAAGCAGAGCCTTCGGACGGTTTTGAAAGGCACGTAAAGTACAAACGCACGTTTGTTAGTACGGTATACCGAAATATCGGACATTGTGGCTCTGAAAGGGATTGATCGGCCAATTTAGAAACGGAGGGCGAAGGAAGGACCGAGTACGCGCTCGGCCAAGGTAAGGTTGTCCGTTTCAGTGGGGGCACTGCCATGGCAGAAGAACAGCGAAGGATGTGAGTGTACCCTCGGCTTGCCCAGAGCGATTTCGTGATCGTTTGACCTTTGACAAGTTCAACATCCACATACGCAACAAGGTACGTTCCCGCAACCCACGCGCCTTGATCCCAATGTCCTCATCGAGAGTGCTGTAGAAGAACGGTTCAACCACAGTGCCGCCATAGTTATGAGGGCCACCCTGAAAGCGACCGAGTCGAAACAACAGTCCGTTTCTGAGATGCGCCCAGGTATGTCAGTTTCACCTGTGCTTACACACAGAGGTTCGACTTCTCATACACTTGTAGATGCTACTTCTATTGCCTATTGGGATGCATATACCCGACGACGAGAATCTGTCAGAAGGACTGGTGACTACCATCGTCCTCTTCCTTAATAAAAAACTACCTTGGCCGACAACCCGACTCCAGCTAGTAAAGCGGCGTCCCAGGTCAGTCTCGGGGACAACAAGATCAACGTCGAGTTTGATACCATTAGCAAGCGGATGAGGAGACGCGCATTAGAAGCAGTGACGAGGGGACGGCTTGGGGACGATGGTGTGCGGATCGTCAGACTATTGTTAGATGGGGGAAGATGGACGAAAAACAAGTGAGTGTTCTCTGTTCGACAGAGAAACGCGATCGTTATCGTGCCTTGGTCATAGATAGCCGAAGTGGTGATGATGGCCAACAAGGATGTCCGACCGTTGTTGTCTGCGCTCTTTTCCGACTTTTTGGTATCAACGCAGGAGGTTCCGCGAAGTGCGGACCGCAATCCATTTTATCTTTGGTGAGTCGTCTCAGCAAGCGTGCATAACGCTGTTGCTCAGTGGCATTATCTCTGTAGGCACGTCGACTTGATAAAAACTTACTGGCGCTCCTCCGAGTCGTGAGTCTCTACAAGACGCTGTTCAACATTGACATGCGTCGACAAGCGGAGCAGGAGGAGACAAACGTCAAGGCTGTCCTGACGAAACGAGAGCGCACGGATGTCGCTCAGGACTCGGACGCAAGTCTGTTGACGCACATGGAACGGGAGGTGTTGGCGGAGTGGGAGCTAAAACGGGAGATGTTGAACGTGTTAGAGATGCGGGTGGAGGAGACGGTGTTTATTCTGAGGGATCTTGATTTGGGTGGTGGTACGGATGATTAACGCCTTTGACGCCTCGAGAACCCCATTCCTTCTGTCTTGTCGATCGTGAACACACGGCCCGGGAGTCTCGTTCCCACGCGTTCGGAGCGTTGCGGCGGGGTTTAACTCAGAGAGCTGAACGGAATATTAAAAACCCAGCTGACGTGACAGCTGTCTACATCGACATCGATCGATCAGTACGATCCTAGTAGTACCAGTGTCGAGTTAGACATGTCTCTCCTCAAGTGGACTAGTGAGTTCAAAATATGTTTTCACTTTGCCTCTCACCTTGGATTTTATTCAGCCCCCGAGCGACGGAGAGACGAAAAAGTCTTATCGGTCATACCGAACGAGATTTACCTCCACGTCTTTGAATCCATCACCCCATCCAATGAACGTCCACTACCAGAAGAACTCAGAACATTCCACAAACTCTCTCGTGTCTGCAGGTTCTTTGCCAACATCTGCCTTCCACGCATATTTGAGTCGGTAGAATTCTCTGATTCCATTTCCCGCAAAAGTGCTCTCACGTACTACAAGGCATCGCTTGGATCTATGCTGTGCACACAGATCGCAGAGGAGCAGCCTCTCGCACTCGCACTCGCCAAGACAGTGAGGGCTTGTCATCTCACGGACCTGCTGGCCCGCGACTTCGCCTCACGGGGACTTGGATCGTTCTCTTTGCCTTTGGTGACGTATCCTGGAATTATGCTCATGAAGAACATCCGGGAGCTCCACTTCTCAAACCTTATTGTGGAACCAGAGCACTGGAGTATGATTGCAGCACTTTCGTCGCTCACGGATCTGTCATTCCATACGTGCGATGTTATGTCTAACGACTTCCCTTTTGTGGGCGTCGGACCCGAGGAGTTGAAATTGTCTCGACTTAGTGTGGTTGACTGTGACGACACGTATCTAGCGCCTATCAAGGCCGTCGATATGGAGTGCTTGCACATATTTACGATGAACTTCTGGGCTTTCGATTCAGTCTCATGTCGCCAAGGAGAGGATTGGCTACTCAAGTCTGCCGTCACAGAACTACACTTCCATGCTAACGAGGAAGCAATACTTGAGGAGATGGACTTCTGGCTGGACAGCGCCCTCACGCAAATCCCACAGTCTCTCGAGGTGCTGTCTTTCTTGGTTGAATTGGCAGATACTTGTGGAAGCGTTCTATCCGTCTTGGCGAACATGTTGGCTATTCCTGCATGGGTGAACCTTTCTTCGTTGCGCTCGCTCACGGTGCGAGTGGTAGATGGGACGCGGGTCACGGACGTAAGTCAACGTGTACCCCTTGTTCGATGTCTCGCTTGGTCACTGAATTACTTATCATTTCCCCTCTCTGTAGGATCTTTCCCGATCTCTAAATGGTATGGATATCAACATGTATAAGATCTGCGCTGAAAGGCTGATCGTGTTTGCTATGCCTCGTTGCATGGCGCCTCAGATAATCTGCCTAGCGTCCGACGTATCCTTCACGACAAGCTCGGGATTGCGTCCGGTTACAGGCCCAATCTCAGGCGTGTAGAATTTTTCGGAACGGTTTTCCGTTTGGTGGACGGGGTGTGGTCGGAAGGCATTGTAGTATAGGACAGGCAGGTGTGATATATGGAGGTTTTCAATTTGGTGGATCGGGAGTGGTCAGAAGGTGTACTATAATACAGGACACGAATTCGAAGGCGTGATAGTATGCAATGTCACCCACAAGCTCTTTTTTCCTTCTCGAGGGGTGCATACATCGAACTTACTACATAGTAGCACACCGCGTGATAGCTTTCACTAGCCCGCCCCTGCTTCGACGCATAGTCATTGATCGCGCCTGTCGATCATCAGGGCATGATCTTGTTATAAACTGCATCGGCACACGTTGGGAATCGAAGTCGTTGGCTCTCATGCGTGGCAGCTAGGTACGACATCGAGCAACTGGGAGAGGCCGAAGTCTGTGCATAGGAGGCCATCAGGGCTGTGGACGAGCCCCAGCCCAGTACATGGCCGTGTCGGAGGTCGTTGCGTTGAACTCCGAGTCGCCGACGGAGGGGACCGAGACAGGTTGAATATTTTAGCGAGCAACTAGTGACACTGGGTCAGGTAAATGCGTGAGCGAACACAGACGAAGACGGACGGTGAGTAGTACAATAATTGGGCAAGATCATTTGGGCAACTGGGTCGTGTGCGTCGAACGTCCCGTCGGAAGTGACTTGATGCCATTCAGGCCGTCGATGTTCGTCATCCACAGCCAACCTGAGAGTAGAGACACCAGGCCGGGTCATTCGGGGTGATTCTGACCGTGAGAATATATTACGGCAGCGACCTCACTCAACTCCGAGTCGGTCATCGATTCATCACTCGAAGAAACGCTGCAAGCTGATCAGAAACGAATGTCATAACATAGCGTTGTGACGCCATCTATTCCTTCCATTCCATAAGAATCGGATTCAACAGACGCCTGGTGTTCGTCCCCGTAGACTTCCGCGGAGCCCCATTCCAGTGATCGTATCCTTTCAAGGATGTCCCAGCTGGAGAACTTGATGTCGACTTCAGTCATCATATTATTAGGGCCTTGGATCTGGCGCTCTCCTTTCTGGAAATCATGTTGTAAAAGGCAAACCCCCTGTACGTATTCCACACCCTTATTTTTTTCTAGAAGGCTAATGGACGTGGTTTTACATGTTAAACGCCTTGAGTCGTTTTATCATGTAATTCCATTTACACGTCTGTAAAGCAGGCGCTGCGAGGTACATGATATTTTTGAAGTCCCTTTTTACGAGAATCTCGAACATCGGCTTGCGTGCCGCGCTAAAGGAAGGAGTCGCCTGATGGATACTCATTATATCAATGTACGATCGCCGGCTGCCCCAAACCCCTGCCCCGACAGATTGGTGTACGACAATCACAGCTCCCACTCGAGGCGTGCGGACAAGGCCTCTAGAAGTGCTCTATGACGAAACTAAAACTACTTCTCGCGTTGTACTCTACTCAAGGCTTCTGATCGATCGGCCGCATATCTTGCGCATGTCCATTTATGCAGCATTCCTATTCTATGCAAGGTAGATTGGCACGAGCTTCCTGAACATAAAAACTGACCGTCATAATTTAGTGCAGATGTCGCTTCTGGACACAAGGACTGAACCTGATTTCTACATAAACCCACATATCTTTGTCCCTGAATTCATTGATATATGATCCACCCGCCATGTGGAAAATTTACTCGTCGAGAAGACAGTCGGGCAAAACGATGAGGAGATGGCGACTGTTTCTGCTCTTCCTCCCGCGACGATCGTGAAGGAAATATCAACTGCGAGCCCGCCTCGGTCCTCGGTCCCCATACATGAAAGTACGCTACTAGTAGTCAGGGAAGTATAGGCTTCATATCGGTAGTATCCTTCTCCAAACCAGATAATTAGTCCATATTTTCACCACAGCGCACATATCATATAGTCCACTCCGTCTCAATTCCGCTCAAAGTCCACAATCAACATTAACTAGGGGAAGAGAATACTTGACTTTCACCAGACTTCACACTGTGGATGTGAGACGAACGCCTTCTATGGCTCCCAAAGACTTGAAGTACGCTGCCCTCAGCCAATGCGATGTCAACGAAGGGGAGCACTTCCACTCGGATTCTCCTACTGACGTCG
>JBBPOK010000502.1:0-21823 GCA_038091415.1 Leccinum variicolor
CCCATCCCCCGCCCCCCCGCCTCTCCCTCTCCCTCCCCCTCTCCCTCTCCCTCTCCCTCTCCCTCTCCCTCTCCCTCTCCCTCTCCCTCTCCCTCCCTCACCCCACCCCGCCAGACCTTGATCACGCTGTCAGCGGACGGTGTCAAACACGATGGAACGTGTCGACGCGTCAGCCAGCCAAACGCCAGGCCGGACCTCGCTGGTGTTCTTCGGTTCACTGCGGGGCTTGTTTCGAAAACCCAACAAGGAAGGTCGAGTCAATCACCCAACCAAGGCTCATCATGTACGACAACTCCAACGCCACCTTTGTCATCTACCGCACGATCCCCTACACTGTCGCAAGTCAATCATGCTGTCTCATCCCCTTCGACCTCATATTCCCCCACGACGCAAGACCGGCCGAGCCCCATCTATCGGCACCTCCACAGTCCCACCCTTCCTCTCTGGCTTCAAGCGTGTCGCCGCCTGCTCCGTTCTCAAAGCTCTCCCTGCGTTCGCCCGACGCATCGTCCTCGCCAAATCTCAATCTCTCAATACTGCTCAGCCCCAGTGGATCCACGCCGTTATCCTCCGCAACCGCTTCGACGCAACCTACCTCTGATCACCGATCGACATCGCCTCCAGTTCATAGACCGTCTAAACCCTTGCATGTGCATCCGCAAAACGAACCCCCTTCATTGCTCGTATCTCTCCCTGTGCTGTTGGCGACCTCTAGCCCTGCCGACGGAATACGAGACTCCCGCCGAGGCACAATATCAACACACCTACCGGTCTTCGCCCGAGGCTTGCGACGAGACGCACGTGTCGGATCCGGCGAAGAAGCGTTCCGTTAATGGGGATACAGTGTCATCGTGTTCGGTTTGCGTCGCCAGAAATATTGTGCGGGTTGCCTCGGCTGAACGGAAAAGCGAACATTCCAGAACCCTTTAGAAGCGACGGCGGTATCTTGGGCAGCGCGAACGCCAATGGGGCGGTGGACGAACGGGTGGTTCTCCCATTGGACGGGGATGTCGATGTCATGGTTGTTGACGTCAATGTCGTCGCAGATAAGGACCAGAAAGAGGACGGCAGTGGTTTCTCGCATGTGACCCGAATGGATCACGAATCGGTGGATGAGCGTACATCATTGCGCGTAACCGGTTCTCCTGAGACGCCATCAGATCCCTGCCTCGCGCTAACCCCATGCACGATGGGCAGTGTTGCGATGGAAAGTGTTTCGTCGCCATTGGCTTCCGATGCGAATGAGGCGTCACACGCTGAGTCGATGAATGTCGACTCCGAGCCTATGGAGCACACACGGGAAATGTCACCTCTACCGCCGCCCAAAGTGAAGACGTCCCTGAAAGACTTTGCACTACGGAAGAAGAAAAGGCGGACGGCCAAGGCGGTATGTTCGCCTGCGACACCCGACGGTCCTGGGATGCCGTCCAGTCCCATATGTGTCTAAGATAGGCATGATGATAGTCCTGGAAGTGTCGAGGATGTCAAGGCTGATGAGGATAAACTGCCCGCAGAGATACAGCACCGTCCATGGCCGTGGTAATGAAGACTCGACTCGGAGATGCCACGCCGTTGATTTCACAACCACAGCCTCGTTCACAGACACCTTTGCCACGTGTTTCGGGTGAGAAGCACGATGCGGATCAGCCGCAAACGCAAACCTTCGACGATGCCGATTACGCTCAAGGCCAAAGTGGAGGTGATGGATGCGGTAGTGCCGAGTGGGCTTGTTGGCGCTGATGATCGTATGCCTGATGTTGTGAGCTTTGCTCCTGAGCCTTCGCCTCCGCCATTGACGATCAAGAAGCAGACCACTGGCAGCAAAAACCCCGGCGGACCGGGTCGGGTCGGTCCCACCTTCGACTTGCCTTCGACCCCCGCTTATCCATCAACGTTGTCAACGCCTGCCTCTATGTCGACTTCAACGTCTCCGTCGGCCGTCAACTCGCGGTCGAATTCGGTCGGCGTTTCTGCAGCGACTCCGAATGTAGTGCTGCAGGCCCTGACCCCCTCCACCTCATTGTCGAACATCCCTCGTCGTCCCTCACACAAAGATGATGAGATTACGAGCTCCACTCCACCGAAAAGCTATTTGCTGCAGTCTCACAGGTCACCGACAACCGTGGTCGTTCCATGCCGTTCATCCTCAGTCACCCAGCTTTGGGTCCGCCTCCTCTTCCGCTGCTCCTACGCCCCGTCGACTCGCCCCTCCGCTTTCGCGTGTCGAATGCAGCTGGTCCTGCGCCACCGCCTATCCCTTCTCGACTGCTGGAGTCCGAGTGGACCCCTTGCTCTGCGGGGGAGTATGGCTCAACCAACGCACCCACCGGCGTATGTATATGTATCCAGTCGACCGCCATATACGGGTTCTCAATATATCCCACGAGGGCCATCTGCGGACTGGGACCAAGTGGAATGGGAACGCAATGACCGGCAATGGCCTGCGCCGGCGCGGTCGCGAGGGCGAGCTGGGAGCAATGGATGGGAAGATAAAATCTTGTGTTTATTATTCCGCTGTGCTGTGATATGAATCACCCGTCTATTCATTGACCTCATTTCTTTTTGTTGTTTTCGTCGCCGTCGTCGTCCGTCCTTGTTTCTCGCCAACTTTTTTCTTTTCTTTTCTCTTTCTTCCGCTGATCATTATTGCTTTCATCGTTTTTTTTTTCGTCTTTCTGTGATTATTCGCCTAGGTTGAAAGGAGAGTCTCGATCGATCTCGAACGCTGCGACGATGGCGCGTTTTTTCTTTCTTTCTTTCTCGGACACGTTGGTTTGAGCAATTACATGTTTTATTTTTATTTTTATTCTCTTCCTCTCCTTTCCTTGTCTTTACTACCTACCTAATAGTCGGAAGAAGAATTTTTAAAAAGGTGTAAGCTTGCGTAGAACGATCGTGCTCAAGCATACCGATTGCTGTGAGGGGACCTCGGACCGCAACCGTGATAATACTATGCCAACTTCTTTCATGTAGTCCATCCTGTGCACCAACATGCTTTCCTCCAGACCCATCAGATACTTCTCCCTGCGTTCATTTCGAATGCGAACGCTGCACCCAGAAGAAAAACCGCTTCACCTCCGCAAGCACGAGTTCGCAGCACGTCCAGATCCACCGGGCCGCTTCACCACCCGACCCCCTCATCGGCCACGCCATTGAATACTCACCATCCCCTTCCTTCTTCGATTCCTCGCGATCTCCTCCCTCGGTGCATTGGGACTTAAAAAAAAAAAAAAGACGCGTCTTTCGCCGTCACCGTCGTCGTCGTGATTCAAAAGAAGAAAAGAAAAAGTGGAGTGAAGGAGACATTCGGTTCGCGCGGTCCCCGCTGACTGCTGTGATGCCAACACGTCTGGGCCAAACGGAAGGTAACTGTGTATCTCTTGGTGTAACGATCCAAGTGAAGTTCGCTACCTAACTACTACCAGAGTTTGCCCAGGCTTGAACATACCTGACACTATCGTGTCGTATGTATACGTATAGAAATAGGGAGCATCGCCGCAATCCACCGACCACACAATCCGAAAGAATCACAAGACCAATAGCTGCTTCGACACCAAAACCCGATTCGCCAGCGTGGTCAAGTTGGCGCCCGCCATAACGACCTCGGGAACGTATTCCACGTTTGTTCGAGAAGTCGCAGGGATCCAGTTCACTGCGTAAGACGTGAGATGTCTTTCGCACTCGGCGCCCTTGCCAAGGTAATCCCTGAAGAATTATTGGTCGCCGCACTCGTGCGTACTGCTTCCGTTTCGATTCTGGTCTACGCGTTCACACTTCAAGTTCCTGCAGCTCGAGTCCACTATTTGAAATGCTGCGCAAAGATATGATCTGGCACGTTTGCCATTCATCCCTGTTCGCACTGCCTCGCCTGGACCCGCCTTCCTCCCGCCTTGCGGCGTTCTATCGCTCTTTCTACTGTTGTGCCACTCTCACGGGACGAAGCACCCGCTGTTCGCTCTGGCGTGCTCGAATTCCTTGGTGAGCTATTATACTCTTTCCACGCAGATGGACGAGGCCCACCGGACGAACTCCTTTCGTTATTTCTCGAGCGCCAAGAAGAGCGGCCAATTCCTCGGGCCATCAAGCATGGTATCTCGGTCTCGCTTTCCCTCGGTGAGCACATTGCTTGCTCCTCTTTTGCCATGTCTCTGACGGTTCAGGAAAGCCTCATCCCAGCTGGATTTATTTTACGAAGATCCCGTTCGCCTCATAGCATGTGCATTTAACTATCCTGCCGTTGCGCTGACATTGGGTCGAGCCCGATGGGGATAGCTGCGGTCGTTGTATTTTGACCTATCTCAGAATAGTCAAGGTCCGGAAGACTTTCGCGGCAAGCCTGGATGAGTTAGCGATGGTCATTGGTCCGGAGAACGCTCGAAGTGATCTTGTCAACGTCTGGTGGGACTTCATGCGATGTGTAGAGGGCAACGATATACGGTTGAAGGCCATCGACGCTCTTCCTCTTTTTGTTAGCGCACTAGGGGAAGGGGAAAAGAGGGATTCAATCTTTTCAGGCTTGGTAAAAATATGGGAGGACGGGTGGTTACGAAATTGGAGAGCCAGAGGGGGCATCATCAAAATCATCCATGACCTCGCCGGCGCATTCTCCAGCCGGTATTTCTCAGATGACTCTCTACGTCTAGCCCCGGTCGCCGCGTTTTGTGGACGTCCCTCCTCAGTCTTTGCACCCTCTCCCCCCGAGTCGAATCAAGGCCTTTTTCGACGAACTCGTCAACATTCCCTCCCCTTCATCTTCCGACCCATCGCAACCTCGACGCATCCGCCCACGCATCGTCTATATCCACGACTTCCCCACCCTTGCTCCCACAGCACCTACCTGGTATCTGACGGTGCCCGCCTCTCCGCATCTCCGCCTCTCCCTCTTTCTCTCCCTCCCTCACCCCTCCCCGCCAGACCTCGTCCACCGTCTCTCTGCGTCTCCCTCTTTTTCTCTCCCTCCCTCACCCCACCCCGCCAGACCTTGATCACGCTGTCAGCGTTCGGCGTCGAACACGACGGAACGTGTCGACGCGACACGTTCGAGTCCGGTGCCCGCCTCTCCGCCTCTCCCCTCACTCACCCCACCCCGCCAGACCTCGTCCACGCCGTCAGCAGAGTGCGCACATGACGGATCGTGTCGAATGCTGCCGGCGGAACTGTGCGAGGTCACGTCAGATAGCAGTACTGCCAATACCTTCCGTCGAACAGCGTTGTTCTCCGATCAAGACCTACCTTTTGCAGAAATGCACCCACACCCGCCGTCCTTCCGAAATCGGTACAGCGCCCCTTAACGCTACTAATGTTTGTGCTGGATACAGTTGCGTCAAATTCGGATCGTGTTGAATGCTGCCCGCCTCTCCGCCTCTCCGCTCAATCACCCCACCCCGCCAGACCTCGTCTACGCCGTCAGCAGAGTGCGTTGAACACGACGGATCGTGTCGAACGCTGCCCGCCTCTCTGCCCCTTCCTCCCTCCCTCACCCTACCCACCCTACCATGCCAGACCTCGTCCCCGGGTCAGTGCGGTACTGATCCCGCTTCCCTTTCGCGCAGCTGCACCTCTGACGACGACAATAACAGCGGACTGCGTCGAACGTGACGACGGGGTGACCACACGTTCGACTCAACAGCGACGACGCGACATCGACGCGACGACAAGTGTCAACGACGGCGACGACGACGACGACAAGAGGACAACGGAGAGGACGGAGACGGACGATGATGACGAGTCGTGACGCGACGTCGAGCGACGACGACGACTCGGCCGTGTTGACCGATGAAAACGACCACGACGACAATGTGACCTGGACCGAAGTCTGGCAACATTGAACTGGTTGATTTCAAGTCGTTGGAGCACTAGTAGGTTCCTGACCGCATGTGCACAGAATGGGGCATCATGATCTATGCATTGTTACATCCGGGGTATTTAATTGTAATTATATTTTGGCAATAGATGAGTCACGTGTTAGTGGAGGCTAAGGTGTTTTATAAGTATTAAAAGTGTAATCAAGTCTATTGGAACATGGTCAAATTGCAGTAGTCAAGTGCACCCGAAAGTAACTGTACCAAAAAAGTGTACTGAAAAAGTGTAGTAAAAGTGTACCAAAAGTGTACCAAAAAGTGTAGGAAAGTGTACCGAAAAAGTGTACTGAAAAAGTTTAGTCAAAGTGTAGTCAAGTGCACCAAAAGTGTACCGAAAGTGTAGTGAAAAAGTGTAGTCAAAGTGTAGTCAAGTGTACCGAAAAGTGTACCAAAGTGTAGGAAACAGTAGGAAAAAGTGTAGTCAAGTGCATCAAAAGTGTACCAAAAGTGTAGTGAAAAAGTGTAGTCAAAGGGTAGTCAAGTGTACCAAAAAGTGTACCAAAGTGTACCAAAAAAGTGTAGTCAAGAAAGTGTAGTACAGTGTACAAAAAAAGTGTAGTTAAAAGTGTAGTCACAAAGTGTAGTATGGTCTGTTGGCCCTGGAATGGCTGTGGAAGGCTGTGGATCCTGTGTGGTCTGTAGAGCTGGAGGAGCTGTAGAGCTGTTGGATCTGGAGAGCCTGTAATAGTCTGTGGTAGTCTATGAAGTCTGGAAAGTCTGTAGGCAAAAGTGTGGTTTGCTGATGGGGAGAAGATGGTGCGAGGTGGTGACTGGGCTACAACGAACGCGGGGAACAGAAGCGGGCGGAAGGGATGGATGGAGGGGAGAGGAAGTAGACTCTCCAAGAGTCTTCAACCCCACTGACGCGCGATGTGGCGACGGGGCGACTGGATGGACACAAAGTCCAGGAGAGTTCTCGAGTCGACGCGAAGTCAGACTACGAGAGGGCGAGGGGCGCGAAGCCACCTCAAGGAGAGGGAATCTTGGTGCGGGAGCCGTCCACGTGCTCACTGTTGAGTGAGGTCACCGATGCGCGCCGACGTTGGACGAGGTTCACGAGGAGATTGGAAGGTAAGATCGAAGATCGAAAGAGAGGAAGAAGTTGTGGTTGTGGATGCGGCAGAGGGACGGGTGACTTGTACATAATCGGGATCAAAATAAACTTACCTAATCAGGATAATTCTGATTAGGTAACTTATACCACCAGACAATTGGCTGAGGCGACGGCTAGGCGGACCGCGAAATTAGGTGGATGTGGGCTCGAAGGGATCCAAATCCGGTTGAAGGCGGGGCGGGAAGACCACAAGTGAAGAGATGTGACGACGACAAGGGCGACGGATACGGGGACGAAACCACGAAGACCAAGATGACGACGGCGAGACGAGACGAGACGAGGACTGCTTCGGAAGGCCTCCTCTCGTCCCACACCGATTTCCGTTGGATTACCATTCATAGATGATCTTGTTTCCATCATTTTCTTACTACGCATTCGTAACCAATAATGTACATCATTGAATATGTTCGAGTAGGATTGACTTGACACAATAAGAGTACTAAGTATTCACCTTGCGTCTTCTAGCTCGAAAACGAAACCTATACGGTCGTGTACGCTCGGGGTAATGATGACGTAATAAGTTGACTTAAATTCCTCGAACTAAGTATACGCATCAATACATCGATACACATCCACAGCCACAACTTCCTCTCTTTCGATCTTCGATCTCGTGGCCTCGTTCAACAGCGAGCACGACGCGGCATCGGTGACCTCACTCAATAGTGAGCACATGGACGGCTCCCGGATCAAGATTCCCTTTCCTTGAGGTGGCTTCGCGCCCCTCGCCCTCTCGTGGTCTGACTTCGCGTCGACCCGAGAACTCTCCTGGACTTTGTGTCCATCGAGTTGCCCCGTCGCCACATCGCGCGTCAGTGGGGTTGAAGACTCTTGGAGAGTCTACTTCCTTTCCCTTCCGCCGCTTCTGTTCCCCCCGTTTCGCCCCACAACTATTCTCCCCCAGCAAAAAAGACAGTGAGCCTTTCCCTACCCAACGTGCGTCGCGCTCAACACCCTCAATGTCACTCCCCCCTAGTCCAAGCTCCTCTCCCGTTTCTCGAATTTATAGTCCTGGAATTCCGGAAGGTCAGTTCACCTGGTTCGGAAGTTAGGTCAACTGACACGATGACAGGGCACGGTGCAATTCGTCATTGAACGGCGGCGTGCTACTCTACTCCAAATCCGTATTTCGGTAAGTTGACGGTAACCTACGCATACGTGACTTTGATTCGAACTCTTCCAGGTCACGAAAGATGTTCTCAAGGGATGACAACGCCAACGAGACTGCCTCAGAGGACGGTACTGATTCCTCGCAAAATGAGCGGCCTGTAGCTCCTACGGCAAACGGAAAGAAGGGAACTGCTTCTGAAACATATGTATATACGTACACAAGGTGCGCATTCTCACGTATCTCCCCCATGCATGCTTACGCTGACCACAAACTAGTCGACTCAACTCGAGCATATTCTCAAAGAGCCCGATTCGTATATGGGAAGCGTGATGGAAATCGTCGGCAATACAGTGGATAACTTGAACAAGGTATGTATGCTGCTCCATGCCGTGTGTCACCTCACCTAACCGTCTTCCAGATCAAAGATCTCAACACGGATACGGTCAAAGGCAGCATCTACGTGGACGAAGGGGCGATATCTGTCTACAACAACGGTCGCGGCATACCCATAGAGACATCTTTGGTCATTTGCTTTCGTCTCCCAACTACGACGACGACAAAACGTGAATAGCGCAGTGGGTATCAGAACGGGTGAGGGCAACCGCTTAAACATGTGCTGGTGCAGTTGCTAAATATAGTCTGGTAGGATGAAATACCACCAGCCCGTGCAAAAATACAGCGGATATCTACGGCAGCTAGTGGCTGGCAAAGAGAGGGTTCCGATTCTCCCTTGGTGGCGAGGCTTCAAAGAGGTTCGATCGAGAAGGTGGCCGAACACAAGAGTGGACGCTGACATACAAGGCCTGGTTGGAAACCATGATCGGTGAGAAGGGGGATGTTATCAAGGTAGGGTGCCCAGTCCACTGATAGTCTCGGATGTGCACGAGTCGCTGAGCAAGAATGATATGCAGGACTACAACGAACACCACGATAACGTCAACATTCACTTTCTGGTCACGATGAGCGCAAAGGATCTCGAGAAGGTGAAGGTGCGAGACAACCCAAGCTCAGCTTCAACAACGTCTCAACGGTCAAGTTGTCTCCTGACAGTGGACGACTCATCACCACTGATGATTCTGTTCGCATTTAAAACGGCGGCGACGGTGACCTCCTCAGCGATCGAAGTTTGGACATGGTTAGTCAACGTTCCGTAGTCGTGAATCCCACTTTTAACTAGTCTTTCGATCTCGTGACCTCGTTCAACAGCGAGCACGGCGCGCATCGGTGACCTCACTCAACAGTGAGCACGTGGACGGCTCCCGGATCAAGATTCCCTCTCCTTGAGGTGGCTTCGCGCCCCTCGCCCTCTCGTGGTCTGACTTCGCGTCGACCCGAGAACTCTCCTGGACTTTGTGTCCATCGAGTCGCCCCGTCGCCACATCGCGCGTCAGTGGGGTTGAAGATTCTTGGAGGGTCTACTTCCTCTCCCTTCCATCCGTCCCCCCCGCCTGCTCCTGCCCCCCACGCCATCTTCGCAACCAGTATCGAACCTGATTGAGTGCGTCTGTTAACTCTGAACATGCAGGTTCTAACGTCTAACTTGTTGCATCTAGTCTAGATCCCTTCCACCCGCCGCATTTATTCCCAGGATTCCCCATGTCGGGCGCATTTTGTCAAGTGTGCTTTTGCGGTCGGTCCTTTAGTGATGCTGGAGCTTTCACAAGGCACCATAAGACATGTCAGAAAGGCAGGAAGCGTCTTTCCACTGCGTTACTTCGGGCCAGAGACATCTACCAGAACAAGAAGCGACGCATTGGCCCGGAGTCAGAGCCTTTTGCTAAACATTGCGATGTTGCATTGCAAGAAACCGTCCGTCTCGAAGACCCGACCACTGCCAGTAGCAGTGGCTCATCCCGCTGTGTCCCAGGTCCCAATGACACGGACTTTCCGACCAGACAGGTATTGCTTCTGTGCTTTTCCAGCTGCTCTACAATGTTTAATCAATAATATCCATTTCAGGTCGATTACCATTGTACTTCGCAAGTCAATGTCTCAGGCCCTTCACAGGAAGACCCGTCATTACCACTGTCACAGCGAAGGGTTCGCCGAACGAACCGAAAACTCCCTGCACGCTTCAGGGATATACTTCCAGAACCCCCCATGCCCTTGCCCCCTCCATCTGAATCCTCGGAATCACAGGTAGCTTACCCACATCCTGCCCCCGTCCCTCCAGTAGCATTCAAAGAACCAGAACCAGCGGATACATCAAGACCACGCGCAGTGTACAAAACTCACACCAACTCATTCGGTCTGTTTCGTTTATTTGATGAAAGGACACTTCCCAGTCACGATCCCGAAGATAAATCTGGCGAAGTCCCTCTTCAACGGGAAAGGCCAGCAAATGTCGACAATCCCTACCATCCATATCCAAATGAGAACTCATTCCGCCTGGGCGACTGGTATTGGAATCAAGGCTTACAAAAGTCCAAGATTGTCTTCAAAAACCTTATTGATATTGTTGGAAGCTCTGAATTTCGGTCGGAAGACATACGGGAGACCCGATGGACGGCAATTGACCGTGAATTGGGCAGCTTGGCTACCCTAGACGACGCTGACTCAGCGGAGTGGTTGGACGAGAATTCCGGCTGGAAAAACTCACCGATCTCTATCTCGGTACCATTTCCTCGGCGATCCCTCCACCCTGGTCCGAAGAACTATACGGTCACTGAATTTTATCACCGCTCTCTTGTGTCAATTATTCGTGAGAAGTTGTCCGATCCGACACATCACCGCCTCTTTCACTACGAACCATACGAGTTACGTTGGCATCCTCCTCATAGGTCCCACGATATCGGCGTGTATGGAGAGTTGTTCACATCACAGGCGTTTCTTGAATCACACACTACTCTGCAAGATTCACCTCCCGAACCCGGTTGCGACCTGCCACGTCGCATAGTCGCCCTCATGTTTTGGTCAGATGCAACACAGCTTACATCATTCAGCGATGCAAAGCTGTGGCCATTGTATCTGTTTTTTGGCAACGAATCCAAGTATAGCCGTTGCCGGCCATCAGCCCACCTTTGTGCCCATGCAGCTTATTTCCAAACTGTGAGTCCACTCCTGGCGTCGAGTGGTGATCTGGAAATGGTTACGTCCTACCCTCTAGTTGCCGGATAACTTCAAGGATTTCACCATGGAACATTATGGACCCAACAAACCTCAGAGTGATGCCTTCTTCACGCATTGCCACCGAGAGCTATTCCATGCTCAGTGGCGAGGTTTGCTTGACGATGACTTTCTTGAAGCTTATAAACATGGCATTGTGCTGATATGCTGTGATGGTATCAAACGGCGTTTGTATCCAAGAATATTCACCTATTCAGCTGACTATCCTGAGAAGTATGTTCACTTTTCTATAGAAGTTCCTTTGGCTGACCGGATAACTGCCCGACAGAGTACTAATTGCAAACATTCGCAACCTCGGCGCCTGCCCATGCCCTCGGTGCCTTATTCCCAAGGACCGAGTGTGCAACTTGGCCACTGAGAGAGACATGCTGCAGCGTCAGGTCTTGGCCCGGCAGGATACAGAAGAAAGACGTAAGAAAGTTGCTTTTGCTCGACAGTTGATCTACGACGAGCATTATGTGGTCGACACTCCCCAAGTCCAAGCTCTTCTCAAAGAAGAGTCGTTGGTCCCAACTACAGTATGTATAATGAGATTTGCGTCAGGTCTAGAAAATTGACATTCCCTTTCTGATGGCAGAACGCATTTTCGGATAGGCTTGGCGAAACCGGCTTTGACTTTTTCGTCATGTTGGTCGTTGATCTTTTGCACGAGTTTGAGCTCGGTGTATGGAAGGCTGTCTTCCTTCATCTCCTCCGGATTTTGGACAGCCTGCAAGGAAATGTGTTATTTGAGCTTGATCACCGGTAATTTTATTACTGATATTGGCTATGTAAAGCTGACGCAATTGCAGCTATCGTCAAGTGCCTACGTTTGGCCGCGACACTATTCGGCGTTTTCGGCGGAATATCTCCGAGTTGAAACGGACGGCCGCCCGTGATTTTGAAGATATACTTCAGGTTTGCTAGTACCTCTCCTGTCAGTCGCTTCACCTCAATTTAACTATTTCAGTGCGCAATTCCTGTTTTTGCTGGACTGTTACCCGAACCACATAATTCCGAAGTTATCAAACTGCTCTTCTTATTAGGACACTGGCATGGGCTCGCAAAATTGCGCATCCATACTGATGAGACCCTCAACCTCCTAGAGAACGTGACAAAAGAACTTGGTGGCAATCTCCGGAAGTTTGTAAACAATACATGCCCTGCATTTTCTACCAAAGAACTACATCGTGAAGCAGAAGGTCGGAGGAGACGCACTGCCCGTGAAAATCCAGGTGTCGCAAATCTTTCGCAAGGAGTCACACCTAACAATGGCCGTCGTCCTAAGGTTCTTAATCTTAGCACATACAAACTCCATGCTCTGGGAGATTACGTTACACAGATCAGGATGTTCGGGACTACTGATTCGTATTCGACACAACCGGTAGGTCACACCGCTTTGTATATACTTCTTTGCTCAGTTTACTCTCTTGTTAGGGGGAGCAGGAGCATTGTACCAGCAAAAGCCGGTTCCAAAGAACAAGTCGAAAATCATACACCGCACAATTAGCATCTATTGAGCGCCGGCAAGTTCGCATCCGCCGCATCCGTGCGCAGAGGGATGCTCTGACAGCAGACGACCCGGTCTTAAATGCACCCGAGAAGCATCATGTGATCGGTATATCTCAGAATTTCCCAGAGGATCTCACTAGATTCGTGCAAGTGAACCTGGATGATCCAGCAGCGAAGGTGCGTGTAGTACTCCGTTATAACTTATCATTGTCATTCATTGAAAGACGTTCATTTTTCAGGATTTCTTACCGAAGTTGAAAGCCCATCTTCTGCCTCGGATCTCAGAGATCCATACTCAAGAGAAAGTAAATGCTTCTGGACCTCAGGCCAATATCTCCCAGACCTCAGCCGTAGATCGCCGAGCCTCCGACGCCCAACCCCTGCTCCACGAGTTGAACAACGTGATATTCAAGGGAAACCGGATCTATCGGCATTCCTTACTCCGCGTTAATTACACCACATATGACCTTCAGCGCGAAACAGAAGCAGTGAACCCGAAAACAGACCACTGCGATATTATGCTATTATCACAGGCCGATGGCCCCGAAAGGGCCGAAACTCATCCCTTCTGCTATGCTCGCGTTCTAGGTATCTATCATGCTAATATCATATACACCGGGCCCGATTCTAAGGATTACCAGTCACGACGCATCGAATTTCTATGGGTGCGTTGGTTCGAGGTGCTTGATCGACCATCTGGTTGGGAGCATCTTGCCCTTGACGTTGCCCGCTTTGTCCCGATGGCCTCGACTAATGCGTTTGGTTTTGTGGACCCTGCCGATATACTACGATGCTCTCATCTTGTACCCGCGTTCGGAAGTGGAAAGTTGCATTCAGATGGTATTTCAATGTCGCATCTCGCCCGGGATGCGGAAGATTGGAAACACTATTACATCAATCGGTGAGAATATGTGATTTTTGTATATTTTCAGCACTCAAAAAGTTTGTTTTTTAGATTTGTCGACCGCGACATGGTCATGCGGTACCACTGGGGACTTGGCATAGGACATGTATACGCACATGTTACAAGTACTACTGAAGGCTGCAGGAGCGGTTCGGGCCAGCCCATTTCGGAACAACCAGCGGCTGAAGCTGTGACTCAAGTCACGAGAAGTGAGTCCGGAACCACTTCGGAAACCAACCTGGTGGGACCCACAAGGCAGCTTCTCGACAATCACTCAAATTGCAACGTTGAAGAAGCAGAATATGAGTCAGAGGACCTGGCCAACGGGCTGGATGGTGACTCGGATGGTGATGGCTCGGTTTTGTCAGATGATGTTGGCTCGGACTTTGCATCAGATCACTATAGTTTCTAGTGGACCATCACATAGTTATTGCACATCAATGGAGTCCTGGAACTATCACCTTATCTTCTTATACTATAAGATGTCTTTTGTAGATACTGTGATGTACCAGATAGAAGTATATATATAACTTGGGTAGCACCGTGCGTTGCCGGCGGAAACCTTGTTTGTCTGGTTGATTGTGAGCTTGAAAAGTCAATGCATTACAGTACAGTAAAGAAACTTGAAGTACATATATAATCTGATAGTAAACATACAGATGCAATGTGAGGAGAGCTAGTAACTAAGTGACACGCATAAACATAGTTGTTAAGCACTGTTTTGATCTTGGAAGCAGATATAGTCAAAGGAGGGCTGATGACACTGCACACCACAACTTGAACCATCAGACTTTACAGACAGTCTGGCACATCCAAGCGAACTCATCTACATGAGGCCCAATGAACAGCTTAACCATTTGAATAGTGTAACTTGAAGCTTCATGACAAAACACACTCACTGATTTTTCTTACTCACCAGGTCATTGCATCGGCGATACCCGGGACTCTGCCAGTACCTGCCGCCTTCGTCAACTCATCTCCAAATTGATTTTGCTTGCAACAAGTGATGAGGACAGCCACTAATTTGAACTGGAGTGACCTTGATAAACAAGGTAAGTTACTGTGGTAACTTTGGAAAGTGGAAACTTACTCTACAGACACCAGTGTGATATGTACAGTCCGTTATGAGCATATTCAGCTAAGTGAATACACAGTGATACACTTGTCTTCGACAATAACTTCTTTAAGTTGGAGTTGGGGAAATCTGTCAATCTGATGAATTATTAATTAGTAACCCAACTGGAACTTGGAGCTAGATCTCACCAACCACCAGTGTAGATATATGAGCTGAAGTTTCAGATAGACTTCAAGTTGTCTCTATGAGTGATGTGTTTGGTAGTAGTACTACCAGTAGAGATTGGGTTATGGTCACACAGTGCCAACTTGGTCCCATGGGCCATGGGCATCATGGTGACCATGACCTTATCCTACTACAGGCATGATGCCAAAATATGATATTCAACTATATGTGTTTTGACACACTAGCCTTGCATTTGACCAAGAAAAAACATTATGATTGAAGATGATAAATATACAGCATTTCCATGACAACATGATTGAATATTTGTAATTAGCTAGCTATAGAGATCAGAATGATACCCAACTATATGTGTTTTGACACACTGGCCTTGCATTTGACCAAGAAAAAACATTATGATTGAAGATGATAAATATACAGCATTTCCATGACAACATGATTGAATAATTGCAATTAGCTAGCTATAGAGACCAGAATGATACCCAACTATATGTGTTTTGACACACTGGCCTTGCATTTGACCAAGAAAAAACATTATGATTGAAGATGATAAATATACAGCATTTCCATGACATCATGATTGAATAATTTCAATCAGCTAGCTATAGAAACCAGAATGATACTCAACTATATGTGTTTTGACACACTGGCCTTGCATTTGACCAAGAAAAAACATTATGATTGAAGATGATAAATATACAGTATCTTCATGGCAAGATGATTGAACAATTGTAGTGAGCTATCTGTTGAGATCAGAATGATACTCAACTATAGGTGTTTTGACATACTGGCATTGACATTGCAAGGCCACATAATATCTGCCAAAAATTATATAGCATTGTCACGTTTCTATCTCAAAGACAATTAACATAGCTCTTTTGTATCTTTCCTATATTGTAGTATAATCATCACCTTGATTATATATTGTTTATAATGACAGAAAAATCCTTGTAAGATCATTTCAAAATGACAACAGCTGAGCTAATCTATCTGGTCATATCACCACCACACCGTTTTCCTGATGCATGGCGAGGTGACAGCGACCGGCCCTCGCCCTCTCTGTCCTTGCCCTCCCCATTCCTATGTAAATAGCTGCAAACACGTGCACCCCATCCGCTCATGATCAAGCCCCTCCCTCTCCTTGTCTACGTCCTCCTCCGCCTGCGCCGCCGGTTCGCGGAGCGCGGTGACTCATCTCTCACTGTGATTCGTTTCATGGAATGCACCCTGACGCCAGGACGCACCGCGAGCACGAGCGCGGTACCAAGTGACTCGACGACATTGTATTGATATTTGGCGTGCACGGCCTGATCCGATATAACGAGCGAGTTTGCACAAACTAGCGTCGCGGGCGGAAGAAAGGACTGAACGGGCGACTACCGTTGACCTCGGAGTGCCATGATTGCGAGAAATCCTAGTCCTTCCATAACTGTTTCTTGCTGAATGTTGAACAATGTAATTCTGATTCGCTTCCTATGATGAACACAGAGTTGTGTGTGTATTCGACGTTTATTCGGGCCTTAGCCCAATGGCAGCCTCCGATACATTCCTCTCCTTATCGATGTCGTCCATGTTGACGCCCATGCAGCCCACTCGCGTTGTAGCAAATAAAGTTCGACTGAGGCGACTTTGATCTTCTCAAGTGATTTAGATGCATTTTATGTCGGTGAGAACGGAGTACACAATTGGCTACCGACTCGGAGCAGGATAATGCTGTTGTTTGAATTTATCTTTCCACATCACGTTCGAATACATGCCGTTTATAAGTAGCTCGCCGGAGTAGCATATCGACTGGACAGATCAAAAATCGAAACCACTGCGAGCCGTGGAGGATCACTGCAAAAGATAGGTTGAGTCGGGGACCTGGCGCATGCGCGCCGCTACGATGTTTATCATAGGGTCTGAACATTTATGTTGTCATGTTCACACGGAATCCGTCCTTGTCAGTGTGTGTGAAAGTCTACATTACCAGATTTCACCCAACCGCCACAGTCCTTTGTTCCCCAACCCGCACCAATTATTCAAAGATAGGCAGGGCCGGTGAGCGAGAGTCTCGAGAGCTCTCGGAGGAACTTGACCCTAGAGATGTTCCTGCCAGTGGGAATGTCACAATCGAAACGAAAGGTGCGTCGCCATCTTCTGAATTCTATCTTCATTTTATAAATTGAATATATGCGTCATCGTCCCTGTATCAATCTTTCTTTGCACAGAATTCATTCAGCGCTGGTGGTCGGTGTTTGCGACTCGAAACCATGGGTTCGGTACGCGGACGATGCAGCACCTGGATTTCGTTGACGTCTCGATCGTACCCAACACCAACGAACCATCGAGGGAAGAAGCGAGGGTGGTGCTGGAGTTGACTGTGAGTGGGCTCGACTGTCCACTCTAGTACTCGGTTTGGCTTGGACACTGACTGTCTCGTTTTACGCTTCCAGACATGCTGAACTCTGCCGGGAAGTTGCACGGCGCCTGTATCGCCCTTTTGGTTGATTTGTGCGTATCTTCCTCCCTATCAGTTCCCGTATCGTCGTCGACTCGTGCTGATGTTTGTCATTCACACTGACTCGTGTGTTCGATAACGCATTTGCGCACAGGTATTCATCGCTCCCGATCACGGTTATGTTGTTTGCAAAGGGCGAGTCTGGTGACCCAGGAGTAACGCAGAACATCAACATCATCTATCATGCGCCAGCGAGTCTGTGTGTATATTTGGCGGTTTCTTTTTCTTTCGGACTACCTAACGTCGGGTTTACTCCCATGACGATAGAGGCGATAGACTCAGGTTGATCAATACGAGCACGGCGATCGGAGCACGCGCGTGGACTGCGCGTATGGAGGTGCGTTCCTTTATCAGTGTCGCTTGTACTGGTGAGCTACGACGGAAATGTTGACGAGCGTGATCGCGCTCAGGTATGGGATGCGACGCAGGTCAAGATGGGAACGTCGTGGTCGTCAAGACTGTAGTTCGTCCCTGTCCAACGTCGAGGGCTTACAATCTGACCTGGACTGATCTGATGCCTTTCCACCAAATTTCACACTATCCGTCCTTTCGCCTGTTGCTAACGTGGTAAGTCCTTTGAACGGCTATTTTCTACGCGCCTTGTTGAATATATGGTGTGCAGCTACGCTCGGCATTCATTTCAGTCAATCTGTTCTCGCTCCTCTGTAATGGTTCTACGCCAGTCACGACTTCTTCCATAGGTGACATCTTGAGATACGGCGGCCGATTTTATATCTTTTTTTTTACAGTTTCATTCTCCTCGGAATCCTCGTCTGGGTAGACTCTGGGTCTATCATTCCGCGTCGGTTCTTGACGACGCGCAAGCAGCAGGCACATATGGACGAGAACCTCTCCGCCAACGAGAAATCGAGACAGGACGTCGTGAGGGAAGCTAGAGCGGTCGCACAATCAAACGATGCGTTGCGCGTCCTTCATGTGACCAAGTCGTTTGATGGGAGGAAGGTGGTAGACGATGTTTCCTTTGATGTTCCCGCAGACGTTTCTTCCTGCGCATACCAATCGTGGCAATGCCCGCCTCAACAGATCACCTCTCGTCAATTTTCCCTACCTCCCCCTTTCAGAGCAAATCAAGGATCTCCTCAAGATCCCTGGTCTTGAATCTGTCCTCGAAGCCTGGCGCACTAAGGACCGCACACAGGGAGAATATATCGATATTCTTGACGGTGCGGTGTGCCGAACGAAGCTGAAAGCACCTGGTGGCAAGATATTTTTCGCCAATTCCCCTCGCGAGCCAAATGGTGAGCTCCGACTGGGTGTTAATCTCGGTGTCGACTGGTAAGTGCTCGCGGATCAAGAAGTCCGTCTGACTGGCAAGTACTGCAGGTTCTCATACATCCGGAGCAACATCGCACCATCACATTCATCCTGCCCAATGTCCTTCTCTCTGTGCAATCTCCCTCCCGAATACAGGTTCGTTCCTGGTACTATCTCCTGTACTCGAACGGTTTTATTTCTATCTAGGTATCGTACATCCAACTTGATGTGTGTTGGTATTATGCCGGGGCCCAAGGAGCAAACTGCCGACCAAGTTCAACGATTCCTACGGCCGATTGTCTCTGATCTACTCCGTCTTTGGAAAGATGGAATCGTGGTTCCTACTGAAACGTGCCCTCAAGGTAAGTGCCATCTCAGTTGATCACCATTAGCAACTGAGAAGAATATTTGTGTAAAGGTCGACTCGTCCGTGTGGCCCTCGTTGCTGTTGTGTGCGACAAACCGGCAGCACACAAAATGGGCGGGTTTGCATCACGCTCGTATACTAACTTTTGTACGGACTGTTGGATTTCAATCAGGGACAAGGACAAACCGGGTTCCTTTGAACCGAATGGTATGCCACCTACTCGTGGTTCAAGTTCTTTCTATGTCTCTTTTTGATCGATTCTCTCCCAGCGTTCCTGCCGAGGACAGAACAAGCAACAACGCGAGCTCGGTGACCAGTATCGTGCCCTTGCTAATCCAACAGCGCGCACTAATTTTGTCAAAGATCACGCAACCCGATTCACGCAACTCTCTCGTCTGCCGTACTTTGATCTTGTTCAACAGATCGTTATTGATCCCATGCACAACCTCTTTCTCGGCCTCGTCAAAGCACATTTTTACGCCATTTGGGTACAAAACAAAATCCTCCGTGCGAACAACGAACTCGCCAAGCTTCATCAACTTCTAGCTGACGCAAGTATCTTACTTATCGCTGACATACACTTCGCCTATTTAACCTGCCGCTTTCAAATAGTTTGTTATTCCGACATCATGTGGCAAATTACCTACGGACATCGGTGTCCCATCTGGTGGGTCGCTCACAGCAGATCAATGGCTGCTTTTAGCAACGGTTTATGGCCCTATCGTGGTGAGTTGGTTGCTGTTAATCGAGCACATCTGGATCTTAATGTAGTCGTTCTAGATTCCAGAGCTTTGGGGTACAACTCTACCGGGTGATGGTGACGAGGCTGTACTTCATCATCGTGTTTCGTTGATCGCCAAACTCGAGAGTGAGAAGACTAAGGAGCAGGAACGAAAAGCGGCCAACAAGAAGACCCTCGAAGAGGCCAAAAAGCTGGGAAAGGAAGCGGTGGCAGCGGAACGTGCTCGGATCGCAGCGGAGAACCACCAGGTTAGTGAGCTGAAGAAGCAAGAGAGTTCCAGCAAGCGGCCGACCGTAAAGCGGAGAAGGCACGTGTCGCCATGGAAAAAAGGTGCGTGTCATGTCGAATATTATATGTACCTCAAAACCGTGTCTGTTTCTAGGCGTCCAAGAAGCGCAAGGCCAACTCACAGATCGTCGATTGGAGGGTGTTCCCTGCATTGCCCGAGAGAACCCTCAGGCTGGAACATCAACCTTTGTCCTCAACGGCCCTCAAGATCAAGCCATACCTGGCGTTCCTGCATCGAACCTAGAAACCGGCGTCGAGGTACTAGACACTGACCCCAACGACGAGAAACTTTTATCTCCTCCATCCAGACGATCCAACTAAATTCCTCAAGTTATCGACAGCGCTGCGCATACTCATTAAGCGGCGTCTTACCAACGAGGATATCGATCTTGCCGACAGATCGCTGCGTGAGTATGGTGCGGAGTTGATCAAGGCATGTATCATGCTGTCTTATCTATTGCCACTATAGTACATCTGGTGACATCGTGATCCGAAGCTTTACGGCTCAAAAGTTATCAAGCCAAACCATCACTACGCCACACACGTCCCTGAATACTGCTTGAACTTTGGGCTTCTACACGACTTCTGGACTTTCCTCTATGAACGGATCAACAAGGTCCTCAAATTGTACAAGACGAATAACCATGGGAACGGGGAGCTTGAAACGACCTTTTTCAAGGAGTTCCACCGCACTTGTGAGCTCGGCAAGACTAACGTTTTCGCTCCGCCAGCATCCTGCAGATTCCCTTCCTGCGAAGGCTGTGCAGGTTATGCTAAAAGCGTCAAACGAAGAACGTGGGACCGTGGCTGGTCTAGCCATGCTTTGTGAGGAGCTCGAGAGTGCATCCGCTGATGGTCTGTACATTCGTTACAAGTCTTGAGCGGATACAACTATTCACACCCACTTTCGGTAGCGGGTCTCACCTATGCTCTAAGCCCTCGCTATCATGTCAAAGAACTATCGTCAGAGAGCTATCGTCTACTTGCACATACTCTTTGTGTCCGCTATCCGCTAATGCCCGTTCACTGCCGCTACGATCAGCCTCGCGTTGCTCATAGCATGCCGTTGAATACAACGGCAACTTTTTTCGACTATGTCATCGTTGATGGCAAGCGTTTTTGTGCATCGCGGTCTGTTGGAACTAACCATTCATCGCTGGCTCGTGTTGCCATTCCGGGTGCAGATGAACGTGATTCCAAAATTGATGCCTGGGGCGAGATACTAGAAGTCTTTCAAATCGATCAAAACTTTCATGACAAGCAGCGGGTGTTGTGGTTTGCTCGGATGCGATGGTTTAAACCTCTTCGACAACGTGGACACGACCTCTGGACGAAATTGTAAGTTATTCATGTCGTTTTACTGTACACGACCTTATATCAGATGAATAGTGAATTGGTCAACGTTCATCTATGGGAACTAGGGGAATATGCGGGGCTCTGTGTCGCTCAGCCGAATCCTCGTGATGGCGAGAGAGGACCCCACGTTGGTATGAACCAACGTGGGCACCGCATGGCAGCGAATAAGTGCCGGCGGGTACCCCGAAAGGGCCCTTCTTGCCCGAATAACCTGAGGGAATCGCCCCCACCTTCCTTTCCCCTCCACCTCCATCTACAAGCAGGAAGCATCCCTCCTCCCCAGTCGTTATTGCCCCAAATGCAACCAATCTATCCGGGGTCGTGCCCTCACATGTCACTAGCACCTCTGTGATCTGGCCAACTCCCTCGATAGGGCTTAAGATTGGTAGCTGGTACCCTAAACGGTCTCGGATGGGCAGCGGTAGGGGTAGCG
>JBBPOK010000503.1:0-21815 GCA_038091415.1 Leccinum variicolor
CAGACATTGACGGCGGCGATGTTTGTCGATTAGAGAGGTCTTGCATTCCCCGTGTGCGCCGGCGCTCCTTCCTTTTCCTTCCCTCGAGACTTCGCATTCCCCCTTTCCTCTGTTTGCCCACAACTAAACCGCGCCTCGTCGATGCAACGTGTTTTCAGGGTCGCTGAAACTGCTGTGCTAAACCCTTCTCCAAACTCTTCCTGCATCGTGCTCGTGTCGCCGTTCGTTCAGGGACCACCAGTGAGTTAGGCGTCGCCCAGGTTGAGTGCCAGAGAAAGAACCTCCTTCTCGATGGGCCCTTGCCAAGAGAGGCCACCACGATGCCGGAGGGATTGAATGCAAAGATTATAAAACAAAGGATGCAGAGCCCACCGACGAGTGCAGTAAGATCTGGCAGAAGGCCGACGTTGCGAGAAAATTTGCTTCTGTCATACAAATCGGCGCCAATGATTGAATAATTTGTTTTGGCGACCGGAAGTGGGCTGACTAGAAGTTGCTTGTTGTCTGGTTGTCTTGTCACTGTAGCGATCGGGAGTGGGTGTAAACATGTCACTGAGGGGGAAGGCAACAGGAGAGTTGGGCGTCAAATCATGTACACCCAGCAATCATTGAGGTTGTCTGGGAGAGTTCCCGCTCATCACGCATCATGCACGTTGAATTCAAAACCAACTTCTTGCCGACTCAGGCTGGGCCAGCCAGCCTATCAGGAAAACTACATGAATCTTATTTGTACTCAGTATTTCAACTCGTCGGCACCTTGTTTGACATACGGTACTTGTGACGTGAGGCTGAGCAAATAAGAAAATTAAGTCAAATAGTCGATTCAATTTTGTCATGCCTCTGGCCGCAGTGCCGGAGTCAGGCTCACTGCGTCCGCCCTCCGGGCCCCTCCCTCCCTACCTCTGTTGTGCATTCAACATATTCATGCACACCGCCTGCCCGCTCAACCCGTTATCACCCGTCACATTGAGGGGTGTGCAGCGACTGCGATGCTCTGAGAGCTCAGAGCGTACAACGTCGGTGTCGTCAGTGCGTCGTCGTTGTCGGTGTGCGTGTCGCCAGTCGGCGTCACGCCGTCGTTACGTCGTCGTTGTAGTCGGCACTCGTTCGCCGTTGTGCTACCTCTGCATCATCAAGATTAAACAAGCGAGGGCTCCTCGACTCGACTACCCTGCCAAATTAAGTGTCAAGACACCTCAATGGAAGAATGGAAGGAAGAGCACGGTAAGTAGGACGACAGTCGTTCCTTACCACGCTCTCTGATTCGCCCTAGATCAAGGAGCTCGTCGGGAGAATCAAGAAGCACCTCCATCTCCAGCATGGTAAGCCCCATCAAACGTTTGATGATATGCTTATACAATGGATCTCGAATCGACCGGCCGCGTCTTCGATTCCAAACAACGATTTGCAGACTTCCCGCGGTCCTTCGTCTACATCTCTCCTCCTCCATTGGGTCCGAAGTGACGTTGGGCGCCCGCTGGCGCTGCGCAAGGTACGAACGGTTGCGATCTATGTGGGGTCAGGTGGTTCGGTTCTTAATGGTGTCGATGCGGATGTCTCACTGTACGTCCTTATTTTGCAAATATCATGCGCTGCACCTTTATTTCTCATGTGTAGCCCTGACGGTTCCTTTCGTACATGTGATGAGCACCGTCAAATAAAACGTGCCAGCAAGCCTTGGGTCCGTTCCGCGGGGACAAATGAGCGTCACAAAGAACCAGCCACCTGGACGAGCATGCCCGCGACCTCGCCACGTAGCACGTGATGCCAAAACGGGACCAACTTGAAGACTCTTGGACATCGAAGACTTGGCAGGGTTCAAGCTGGCCGTTCCAGGACACGTCGCATAGCAGCTCGACATATCTCACTTCAAAGAGAGGATATAGTATGAGCCGGCGTCTAAAAGGACATCAAAGGAATACGTTGGCGTGCTAATGGACAACGAACCGTAGAAACTAACGTACATAGTCAAGTTAAGATTGATATCGATCTCGGAGGTCACAGGAGTCATAGACTTGATTAATGATTAATTGATTCACGATCCTAATGCAGCAATGCCATCGCGCATGCATGTAAATCCAAGCATCAGTGCGGCAAGGAATGGCGACATAGTCGATCAAGCCCGTGTACAAGCTGTTGTTATTGTATCCTGGTACAACGTTCACTACGAACACAGTTCAACACACGACCGAGAGTACCAAACGAGATCTCGCCTCCGAGTTCCAATGCAGATGGATTCCTCGCATTCTAGTCGCCCGTCCGAGTTCGTCAGCTAATAAAATCGCATCATTACTCACCTCTGAAGTCGGCTCACAGACAGCCAAGTCCATCGGGCGATCGTCGCCGGACAGAACAAGGGAGGAACGCACCAAAGCCTAGATTCGTGACCAAGAGACCCGCCATTCGACCACATTCTGGACAATGTAACCCGCCTCCGCCCCCGCCGATTCGCCCGCCGTGCTTACGTTCTTGAACGCGACGACGAAGAAGGATTGAATGCACATATGGTGTCATGAACGAAGCTCAAAGGACGCACTTTTCCGACAACTCACGATGAAGATAGGCATCAGAGGTGAGAGGCGTCAAGAGTGAGCGTACCTAGTGTCTCATCAACGATTGCAAGTAACATGCGAATCCAGAATCCGGGCAGCCGGAACCGAAACGCACTCAGAGTCTGCGTACTGAAGCTGAAAGGCCTAGTCGACTATTGTCATCACACACAGCACGCCAAAAAGGAAAACGATCTATACGAGCCTTAATATAATGCGCCAATCGAGGGGCAGCGGGAAGCGGGCGTCGGCCTGTTTTCTGTCGAGGACCGAGGACATTATCGGGGTTCAATGTTGCAACGGTATAGCTTCAAACACTACTTGATGTGGGTGGTGCTGCACTGGCAGTACCCTCAGTGAAAGTAAGTCTGCGCTAGTTTCCGAAATAGGCTTAAGTAGTGTGAACTTTGTAGGTGTTTGTTGACCATGCGCGATCGACCAGATACTTAACCGGCCGGCAAAAATACCTTTCTTCGTCACTTATACCATGTGTGCCAGCTCGAATGATGAGCTCGAACCAGTGGATCACCCGCTCATGAAGTTCCCAATGTACGAGCCACTGGCTGAGGATCATGATCCCTCTGCCGGCAATCACACCGCCTGGCTCCTCGAAATCATAGCCCAGGAAAACCTAGGACCATATGATGTTTCCCCCACTTCGCCGAAGCCTAATCCAGACATCCACAACTGGATCTCCAAACTCGAACCACCCACTCAAGAAATCAACCTCCCTGACCTTTCCCTCAGCCCCGATCTCTACCCTCACCCATGCCGTGTTAGTACGAGTTTCCAAAGGAACCTGATCTACAAATCAGGCGCACCCACCTGGGGTCGGGTTCTGGCGGAAATGTCTCATCTGGTGTTTCAACATGTCAAGACCAACCAGATGGGGACATCGGTCCCCCAAAGCGTTTTCAACCGTTTGCGCGAAATCGCCACGACGCGGCTCACGCGCAGCTCGTACAGTCTCGAGTCGAGTAAGATGCTCGTGGTCTTTATACTATTAGGCTGATTTTTTTCCATTGCAGTTACCTCAAGTGGACTCGGCGCCGACCCCAACGAAAGCATCCAGCTTTCCTGGAAATCCCAGGTATTCTGCGAACGTGTCCGAACTCATGTTAGTTCATACCATTGGCGGTGTTTTTCGTGACGAGAGCCTGACGTAATTTCGCAGCTGGACGAAGTTGCACGCACAGCCCGAGAGAGCGCTTGCCAGAAAGCCCTATTTTTTGTTTGTGACGACTTAGATCATTCGGGGATCGTGAAATCCGACATGGACGACAATGCCAAGGCGGCCCTCCTTGCTCAAATGGAATTCACAAGCAAGTACGGCTGCAAGTTCCTTCACAAATTTACGGGCGACGGAAACATCGTGTGGTTTGGCAATGACGACTTTGCCTCGATCCTCAAGACGTCTCTTTACGACACTACCTGTCCAGGGTGGTGTGGCGCGTTGAGCGAGATGCAGCTCCCGGACGCAGAGAATGTAACGGTTTGCCAACTCACGGAGGTTTCTTCGTACGTCGTCGCTTCTCAGATCGCATGGGTACGTATTGTCGAAGCTCGTCATTATACACCGTATAGCTGATCTTATTGTAGCTAGTAAACGCCGCTCGTTTCTATCTTGAAACGAAGCTACAGCGCCCTACCACGTCTAGGCCATCGAAGCGGAGGGCCAAAGGCACCTTCCACCCTAACGTTCCCAACCCATTTATCGAGTGGACGGAGTCGTTGAACGGGAAAGTGATTGGTGATATTAACACCATCTCAGACTTTATCGCTGGGCTCTTCTCGCCAAAGGCCGGTTCCCGCACTAGTGAGATCGACAAGCAGGAGATGGAAGAGACGGTCGAAAAAGTCCAGCGGTACACAAAGTTCATTGCTCGCCCCCTTGACATCCCTCATTACGGCAGTCTTGGCAGCTTCCTGTACGCCGACCCTCCACCTTTGACGATCAGTGACCAAAGCCTCATGAACTCGGCGGTAACGTTTTAGTTTAGAGTCGTGTGTTTCCATTACAAACTCCGATGTCCCGACGTAATTAGTATATAAGGAATGCGGTGCTGCCCTTATCTTCTTTTACATACACCACCAGCATGGAAAGCTCCACATCACCCAAAACTGAGCCTATTGTTATCGTTGTCCTCTCCGGAGATCGAGACCGATCTGCACCCTCAACTCATGACGTTTCCTCCGAACCCCTCGCAAGAGAGCTCGTTCGCTTCTTAGGTTCCTCTCGCTCAGGTTCCGGCGGTGCTAGCCGCCCTCGCTCACGTACTACGTCTTCGGCCAAGGTATTTGATCTTGTATTGTTTCTAAGCATCTTAGACTGATCACAAACAGATGCAATCCTTACCTCCTCTGTCAAATAAACAAAGAAAGGCTCGAATGTGGCATGAAGCCTTGCAGAGGAAGCGATCCGGAGCAAAAATGATGCTTGCCGCCCAGAGGGTGATCCAGGAGGTCGAAGAGGAGATCTGTATGAGTGTCCCTCGAGATACCATTAACAAACTCCGGTCCCACTTTTATGATGCTGGCGATAGCAGTGATGACTCTGGGGAATCATATCTTGCAACCATCTCCGCCATTCGCGTGCAAGGACTGGACTCGTCCGAGTGTACTTCGAGCGATTCAAGTGATTCACAGTAAGTCTCTTGTTTCACCTTTGTCCATCAAAGCTAAACTAGGTTCTAAGTATACAGTAACTAGCCCTCTAATATTTTCGCACTGTAGTACGTATGCGCCCCATGATTGTACTATTATTCTTATCTATTGTGGGCTGCTGTTGTACTGCTAGTGTAATTGTATGTGTTTTTTTTTCTACATTACATTTTCATCTGAACTCGTTTAGTACGAGTCCACGAATATCTTTTCCTCTTTGCAACTCGAACTAGAAGGATTTACATAGTTGTGTTTAAGACCGTTAAACTTGAACATGTTTGTTGATCGCAGCCCGAGCGATGTGACGGTGGGAAGTTGAATTGTTGAATTTGTAGCCGAGGAAATTTATTACGATGGCGGACGCGTGGCCCACACTGACACTGTAGACCTTACGCACCGCCCCATGGAACCACTACGGTCTGTGCAAACGTGCATTTGCAATCGCTCCTTTGATAATCCTGGGGCGTTCACCCGACACGGAAGAACCTGCAAGAAGCGCAAAAGGCAGCTAGGGGATGCCCTGGTCAGGGCAAAGGAATCCTACTCGAAGAAACGGCGTCACATTGAGAGCAGTAGCGAAGCCGTACCCTCTCCTACTGACCACTCAGTTAGTATTGCGGCGTCACCTCTAGAAAGCCAGTCAATCGTGAGTTCTGGCGAGCGACCTGGCAATCGCTCTCTCACACAAACCAGCCAAGTGCGTTCTATATGGATTGCTGCGCTTTTAAGCACACTGATGCAACATATTCATTAGAGCACAGATGTCGGAGAGTCCTCAGGTACCCTTGAACAGCCAGAGGATGACTCGCCGTTGGCCGTTCGCAGAGGCCGACGGTCAAATCGCCAACTACCTCTACGTTTTAGGGACATACTCCCGGAACCACCTATGTCTCTCCCCCCTCCCAATGATATATACTCCCAATCGATTGCAATGGTACCAAGTTCGCAAGAGGCTTCGGTTCAATATCGTATTCCACCATCGCATCGCGGCGAACATATCACCCAAACGAATTCGTTCAACCTCTTTCGGGTCTATGACAGTGACACGATCCCTGTTCATGATCCAGAAGATCAGACCGGAGAAACTGGCGACACTCCACTCCCTGAGCCGACGGCCAACATAGTACAACAAGGCATCGACCCAGAAAACCCATTCCACCCTTATCCGAATAAGACCTCGTGGCGCTTGGGTGACTGGTACTGGAACCAGGGGACTCAAAAGTCGAAGAAAAGTTTCGGAACTCTTCTTGATATAATCGGGAGCACGGAGTTCCAACCTGAAGACGTATCACGCACCAACTGGGCAGCAATTGACCGCCAATTGGGTTGCTCAAGACTCGGAGCTTCTGAGCGACAAGATTCGGCGGAGTGGATGGACGACGGTTGGGAATGCAGGGCCATCACCATGTCTGTCCCCTTTTCTCGCCGCTGTGAAAACCCAGGCCCGAGGGACTACACAATCTCGGGATTCTACCGTCGCTCGCTCACCTCGATAATTCGAGAGCATCTCGTGGACCCAATACGATGCCGTCGTTTTCGCTTCGAGCCGTACTCGCTACGATGGCGACCTCCACATAGGCCACGCAGCATCGAAATTCACGGAGAACTTTTTACTTCAAAGGAATTCATTGAAGCGCATCGAAAGCTCCAGGACTCGCCTCCAGAAGCGGGGTGCAGTTTGCCCCGGCGCATTGTCGCACTGATGCTTTGGTCAGACGCGACGCATCTTACTTCGTTTGGAGAGGCCAAACTATGGCCTCTATACGTGTATTTCGGGAACGAGTCGAAGTACGACCGCGCTCAGCCAACGTCACATCTTTGTGCCCATGCTGCGTATTTCCGAACGGTCAGTATCTTCGTGGAGTGTAACTATGTCGATCGTTGATATTTTTGCACGGACCTAGCTACCAGACAGTTTTCGTGATTTCGTAATGGAACATGTAGGGGGTGGCAAGTCTCCAAACGACTCCTTCTTTACTCACTGTCACAGGGAGTCATTCCACGCTCAATGGAAGGATATCCTGGACGACGAATTTCTTCATGCGTATCAACACGGTATTGTAATTTCGTGCGGTGACGGTTTTGAGCGGCGGCTTTATCCGAGGATTTTTACTTACTCAGCAGATTATCCAGAAAAGTATGCCTCTATGTACCAATATGTTCGTCGCTGACCTCCTCTTGTAATATTCAGGGTGCTCATTGCAAATATCCGCAACCTCGGCAAGTGCCCCTGTCCCCGATGTCTCGTTCCGAAGGACCAAGTCCAGAATGTCGCGACTGATAGCGATATGGTGCAACGTCAAACGTTGGCTCGCAGAGATACTGCGGAACGTCGCAATAAGATTGCCTCAGCTCGTGAATTGATATATGAGAAAGGATATGTTGTAGATACTGCTCAAGTAGAAGCTAAGCTCAAAAACGAGTCTCTCGTGCCCACAGTGGTAAGTTGAAGTCTTATCCTTAATTTGCCCCCAATTCTCATAATGAATGTTTTGGCCAGAATGCGTTTTCGGACAGGTTGGGCCATACAGGCTTCAACTTCTTTCTCATGCTTGTCGTAGACTTGCTACATGAGTTTGAACTTGGCGTCTGGAAGGCCGTATTGATTCATTTACTTCGGATAATCGACAGTGCAGAGGAAACTTCACTTGCCGAGCTTGATAGTCGGTAAGCTATTCTACGTGCTTTTCGATGCTAACGCTATTTGACTACTTTATGTGTTAGTTTTCGTAAGGTTCCCTCCTTTGGTCGTGACACCATCCGGCGTTTCCATAAGAACGTCTCCGAGTTAAAGAAGCCAGCCGCACGGGATTTCGAGGACATATTACAGGTTAGTTTCCCGTACTCTATGTATTACTTGCTGTCATTATGTGTAGTGTTCGGTCCCAGTTTTCGCAGGGTTATTACGGGGCCCTTACGACGATCAAGTCACCCAGCTTCTTTTTTTGCTCTGCCACTGGCACGGGCTTGCTAAATTGCGCATGCACACCGATGAGACTCTTGAAATTTTGGAAAAAGTAGCCTTGGACCTGGCTAATCGTCTCCGCAGGTTTGTCTTCGATACCTGCCCCTGCTTTCCGACCAAGGAGCTACGCCGGGAGGCCGATGCGCGCAACAGACGTCAACAACGTCAAAATTCGGGGACAGTAGCCAGCCAGTCTCAAAACAGTGGTACTCGCCGACCGAAAGGATTAAATCTTCAAACGTACAAGCTTCATGCTCTTGGCGACTATCCCACACATATTCGGATGTTCGGCACCACTGATTCGTATTCGACGCAATCGGTAAGCATTGTTTTACATTAAGATCACTCTCGTTCGTACCCATGGCTATCTACTAGGGAGAGCTGGAACATAGGACGAGCAAAGGTCGTTTTAAAAGGACGAGTCAGAAAGCGTATACGTCACAAATAACATCCATCGAACGCCGAGAAGCTCGGATTCGCAGTATCCACACAAGGCTTCGTTCACTGAACATAACAGACCCGGTACCTCACACACCCGAACGGCACCACGTTATCGGCCAGTCTCAAAACTTCCCGGAGGAGCTTGCAAAGTTTGTGCACACTAACCAGGGCGATCCAGCAACTAAGGTCAGTTTTTCCACTTTTATGCATGGACCGTATAGTTTACTATAATCTTAGGATTTCTTACCGAAGCTGAGGGCCCATATCCTGCCTCGGATTATCACCGTTCATCAAGGCATAGACTCGGACCCGGACCTGTCCAATGACGTTTCATTGGATCTTGATCCTGCGAAGTTAACTGATGTCGTCTTCAAAGGCAACCGAATTTACCGACATAGATTACTCCGAGTCAATTACACTACGTATGATCTTCGGCGGGAATCCGATGCGGTCAACCCGCGCACAGACCATCGTGACATTATGTTATTGTCGCGCTCAGGTTTAGATGGATCGTCGCACCCCTTCTGCTATGCTCGGGTTTTGGGGATTTTCCATGCTAATATCATATTCACTGGTACAGGGTCACGGGATTATCAGTCGCGGCGTATCGAATTCCTTTGGGTTCGGTGGTTTGAAGTATTGGAAGACCGCCCCTCGGGGTGGCAACATTTGGCCTTTGATACCCTAAGATTTGTACCAATGGCGGAAGAGGATGCGTTCGGTTTCGTGGATCCGGCTGATGTCCTGAGAGCCTGCCATTTGATACCTTCTTTTGCGGATGGTATGTTACATCCCGATGGTATCGCTGCGTCACCTTGCGCTCGTGACTCAAACGACTGGAAGCGCTATTATATCAACCGGTATGGGTTATATGCAGTTGAAATGGTGTACACTCCTGACCCTTACAATTAGCTTTGTTGATCGAGACATGGTTATGCGATATCATTGGGGCCTCGGCGTTGGGCACACTTACTCCCATGTCCCCGGACCTGAAATTTCGGAGGGATACACAACTAATCGCGGCAACAGTGAAAGTCCAGGTCATATTCCAAGTCACGGTTTGTGATTTACTTCGAATAATGTCACCAACTAAACTCAAACTCGGCTTCAGATAGTTATGGTACTTTACTACCCGATGACGAACATGAAGACTTTGATGAAGATAGTTCCGAGTCGGATCACTCGAACAATCCAAGCGACTTGGAGTCGGAGTCGGACTCTGTCCTGGAGGATCATCTTGACATATATGGTTGGGAGGATATTGCGGAGGATGACTGTGGATACGAGTTTTGATTTTCAAATACTACTACTGGCCTGTACTGATGGTTGTGGTTACTTGTCATCATGTTGTCGCTCACATAGTACCCGACACCCTATGTCACTCTCGGTCGATCACTGGAGTGGTATAAGTATGCGCTTCGAACCAATATTAATGAGTCTATCTGTTAAACTTGAAGCAATCAACTACCCGTATTAGTAGTATTATCCCGACGAAGACCGTTCGGACGGCACCAGTCAGAGAGTCTGAGTAAGTTAGGCTGGCCTGGATCATGGATGGTAACGTGAACTTGCTATTGGGTATCGAGGATCGTATAGTACCGTGACGGCGGCAAGGAGACCGTCACTTGTACAGCCTGGGGCGTGACCGGTATCGCTTCTTAACTAGTACGCCACCGTGACCTGATTCTCCTTCTCCAGTCCCTTCTACACGTACTCGCACACTTCTTTCCCGCCAGGTGCGGTTTTCGTCCTCTTCGTTGATCAACTTTTGCTAACTCGACCCCTTCTCTCGTGATCACCCTTTGTCTCTTTGTAGATCCATTGAAGACCACACAAGAAGCAACGCATATTCAGTCGTCGCATCACCGTCTCTGCCTCTGCCTTTCCGTCCCAGTCATTGACCACACCTCCTACATAGTGTTCTTCAAGTTCCACAGATAAGATGTACATTCCACGTTCCAGACAAGCTCTCCAGTTCATCGCTGTCCATCAGCAGTACTATCTCGGAGCCCGGCCCGTCCTCTATCACGTTAGACAAAGCGAATCGCTCGAACGGCATCCCCCCCATCAATCATTGGCTTCAAGCCCAACGTGGCATCGCATCCCCACCGATGAGCAATGACGTTGCCAAACACGGCCAAGGCTTCAGTGGCGCGCGAGTCTCTCCCTGGCAACACGTTGTATGATGATACTTATGTAGACAGGGAATTCATCCGCCTCGTCATACAGAGCCTATGTGACGTAGGCTACCTCTGTAAGTCAGTCTTTTTCTTCGCGCCACTCTAAACGCAATTCCTCTCTAGCGAATCAGCCGCCACCCTCGAAGCAGAGTCGGGTTACTCTCTCGAGGCGCCTGAAGTCAGCGAATTCCGCCAGTATATTCTCGACGCAGACTGGGCGGACGCGGAGGCGTTACTTCCCCGAGGCGATCTGGGTGCGATCGACACCCCATCTGTCGTTCGGCTTGAGGTCTCTGACACTCCTATCTTAGGAGGCCCACTTTTTCATGGCGGACAGAAATTTCTCGAGCTTTTGGAGTCCCAAAAAACGACGGCTGCGCTGCAGGTACTGTGTAATGAATTAGCTCCCCTGAGCATAAACTCAGAGCAATTGCACGCGCTGTCCAGGTACGCACCAGGGCACCTGGATTAACTAATCTCTGCCTCATGTTGATCATTTTCGTGATAGTTTGATAATGTGTTTCGATCCCGAGGACCTAGTACGACGGCGTGCACCGTGGGATGGTGCATGCGGAACGTCTCGGCGAATAACGTAAGCTTTTCGTGCTTCACCCCGCACCAGCTTGTTGAAGATCAGCCTAACTCAATGCGACATGTTGCAAGACTAGAAGACCTTCACGACCAGCAGTGCGTATTCCTCCCCATCGAAGGACTGTTTTCTGGTGCTACTAGGGGCATGTTCAAGTGGATCTCAAACGCTCAGATCTGGACACAGACGCTCAACGCTGGCGTTGGCGGCACGACGGCATCATACTCCATCGTCCGAGTCGGCGACCTCGTGGGGGTTGATGAAGAGGCTGACCAGTTCATCCCCTTTAGAGTGCTAATCAGGACCAGGGCGTGCCACCACCAAGAGGCCCTGCGACGCCCACGGCTGGCATAAGCCGTGTGGATGCTGCGAAGACGAGACACCGATGTTCGGCGTCCTTATCAGAGGTGGTCGTGCACCTCGCGATGTTATCCACGCCCACGCGCCCTCGCAGACGCCAGTTCTTTCTCAACCTCCAACTCGCACGCCGTCGTCTGCGTCGTCCTCGTCTCCCAAATCCCACGCGTGACGTCACTGAGGCCCAGGTCGGCAATGGACACGCGCACAAGCAGCCCATGGAATATCAGAGCTTGAGGAGTGTTGTCGCGGACGTGACAGGCCAGCATACACACTCGCGTCAAGATGGCGACAAGAAGTGGCCTGACGAGGTCGTCGGTGTTGAACAGGGAGGTCGTCCTGGATCGGGATCGGTTCGGAAGGTGAGGGTTGTCGGTGTCGGGGGGAGGTTGGGGATGGATACGACGATAGCTACGACGACGACGACTACGAATTGTCGAGGGCACGCGAGGAGGGCTGGGCTGGGGCCGGGGCGACGGTCCGGTGAGGATGCCATTGCGATTGGCATTGCGCAACGCGAGTCGGATGATTCCAAATGTCATGCTATGCGGGAAGCCGGGTATCTCCCGCATCCCTGTCCCCGACCGCGTAGGCATGAGCCCCAACGAGACCGCTTTGTTACCGTTCACGATTGCATACTTCTTTGACCGATTGATCAACCACAACAATCCCGATCTTGGCACCTTCGAGCAATGATTCTGGTTTAACAATTTTATGAGCCACGGTTTGTTCCTTTCTTCTCGAAATTAGACAACTTGCGGATGGGAATGTTTATAGGCGGTCCTATCGTTCTCACGACTCCGAGTCCCGGGGAGGTCAACGCCGACGGTATGATTCTTAATCCTGCACTGGCATTATTCTCGACGTGGTCATGTGGTATCTACCATCAATGGGCAGATCGCTCAGCAGTGGCCCTGCAACAGCACAAACTACATCTACACCGACCACTGCTTCGGCTGACTCCGATGTTCACTCCTAACGCCGTGTCTCCGCACATAGTAGATACTAGCAAAGCTGTGTCTCCATAAATTCTCGCCATTTCTTCCTGGAGAGCTCTTATCTCACGCAAGAGCTGGTCCAGAATGTCGTTCATCTCACGCTTACTCTCTTTCCTGCATTCGCTTTCGCCTGTCTGGTTATCGCGCGTGGATTCAGGATCCTCGGAAACCATGTTGATTCGGATACGCTTTCTACCAGGTTCATGGGCTACAGTGTGAGTTAGACCGTGTACCGTATAATTCAGTGGTATGAGATGACTAACTGCTTCTGCCAGTGCCTGTCTCGGCGTTTCCACCTCTGACTTCGTCGATCACGAGCAAGACCATTATCAAGACTGTCGGAGATTGAGCAGGTATCTGGACCAGGCGCTATGGACTTACGTTGTCGAACTAAGACTGCTTCCGAGTCAGGCAGGGGAGGAAACCAACAAGGTAACGTCTTGAATATCATTGATAGTCATTATATATTCAATTTACTGGTACTTAGTGCTCTAACGAACCGCAAAGTTATCTCGTTAGCCGTGTTAACGCATTGTTTCCAAGCGCATGGCCTCAGTGAGGCTGGTTTCAAGTCACCTATCCGATCGGTTAGATCTTCGCTCGCCGGGGGCTTTGGTATACTTACTTGATCTTATTCGCAGTGTTTCAATGAATCACAAGTTGCCTCGTTAGCCGGCTGGCTGTTGATCACCTGTCAATACAGAGTTATCCTAGCACTGATAGCAAGTTGCGGATCCGATCGACTACGACTTTTTTTGAATGTCCACTAACCTTACTTCCTGGTGTTCTTGGTATGCTCGCAGGCACCGGCCCAATGAATCGTGAGTTACTTATCTCAACGGTTTAGTCGGCCGGCTGTTGATCCACGTTAACGCAACGCTGAAAACAAGTGGCGCCCATCCGATCGGTTACAGCGACTCCTGAGTGTCTGGTCACTTACTACCTCCGCTCTCGGCATAGCACTCGCACCCACAGTCCGATGAACCGTAGGTTTTCTCGTTAGCCGCCCGGCTGTTGATTCTTGTTAACGCAGCGCTGAAAGCAAGTGGCGGATTCGATCGGTTACAGCGATTCCTGAAATATCTGGTCACTTTATTGCTTCCGCTCTCGGCATAGCACTCGCACCCGCAGTCCGATGAACCGTAAGTTTTTTCGTTACCCGGCCGGCTGTTGAGGGCAACTTATGAACGTCTGATGATTGCTAAGACTTACCCACAATCCCATTTCCGATATAAAAGGGCTTCCGAATCCCTCAACTGAATACCTGTGTTTCTTGGTTTGTCCTTCCAAGTGCTCATCGTCTTTTCTTTCTCTCATCGAATGGCGACTATCGGTAACACTGCTTCAGGTGCGTCAGGCTCGCCTGGTCAGAAGCGTGCGGCTTCCAGCGCATTGCAATTAGGACCAAGGAAAAAACAGTTCGTAACGCTTGTATTGGGCGAAGACAAACTGATTGTTCGTTTTAGAACCACTCAGGACCCCTTGGTCCATCACGGTCGGCATTTTGGTCGCGCCGTCCATGCATTCTGCAACCTTCAAAGTCTTCTTGTGAACGGACTCATAGCCATGGGTAGCGACGCTACTGACCTTGAGTCCTTAACCGCGATGTAAGTACCTCAGTAGCCAATGATCCTGTACCTTATCCGAGTCCCTCAACAGTGAACGAAAGGAGTACGCGGTATTCCGCGAGCTACTGCGAATGGTGCCCGGGTTAGAAGCCCGAGTAATGGAGGCATCCGAGGAGGAAGTGGTTGATATCGCAGACTTGGTGACTATTGTTCCTGTTTATCTCCCTCGTCTGCATTTCTTACTGACGTCTTTGAGCAGGTTCAAAGAGGTGTCAATGGTGCTAGAGCGGATGACACCAAGGGCATGAAAAGCGCAGTTATTGATTGGATTACTCCCACAGGCCAATCGCTGAACCCGCACATTCCTCGGAACGTTAAGTGTGGACGTGGCTTCAACCACGAACGCACTGGCGCGCTTTTATGCCCAGCCGGCCTGGATTGGGCAAACTCCGAGTACGTGACTTGTTCTGTACCGCGACTGAAGTAAAGTACATTAGAACCTCCAGGACAAGGGAAAAACTTGTCAATGGTCAGATGCAAGTTTCAGGCGACCAGTGGCCCGTACTGTTGTATGCGAACTATGCTTACAACCCGGAAGATCCGTGGAATGGCTTGCTACGAAGTGGTTTGCTGGTATCGGTGAGCCCAGTAATATTTTGTTCGAACGGCGTGTAGGAGCTAATTGATCGTTCAATAGGCATTCAAACATATATTTACTTCGCCGAGTTCAGTCGAACAGCAGCCCAAGGCAACGCGATCAGGCAATGCCCGCATCCACGGCATGCGATCTGTCACGAAGGCATCGATCGCATACATCGCGACCCAGGTTTGTTACACTCATAACTTAACGTGTTTACTAAGTAGTGCGCATTATTCTCAGGTTCGGTTTGCACTCAGTTCCGCACAAGTCTTTTCCCGCACGGATCTGACGACCGACTCGGAGCGGTTTTATAGTAGTGTTCTCGAACTACTGGACGATCCGGAAGAGAAAGATGAGGTCGAGCAGCTCTTGGTGTGGTGGAATCGGTTCGCACGCCCTCTTTTTTTGCATTGATCGCGCTGACGATTCCAATAGCCAGGTCTTCCCTTTGTACACTGACGTTGAGCGCCTGCCCTCGAAGGACAGTGCCTTGGCCAGGATTCGTCGAAAGCGCGTGGAAATCAATCACCGAGATGAAATTGAGATCGTGTAGATTATTATACTGTGTTTTATGCATGTTATCGTAGAACCACTGGCACGCGAAGGTCCTAGTAATATTCATTTTGATATTCAATCGAGTTTTCTCTATAAGTCGGAGTTTGTTTATCATATTAGTTCAGTGTGGCATTTTTGCTGCCGCATCAGGCAGGCTGAAGCAGCTACTAGACTAGTGTATAATAGTGAACATGATGTGATTCACTTACATGTATTGGCAAATAGAAGTAACTGATCAATTTACACAACTAGCCAGGATATGAACATAAGTACCTGTGTGGAGGCAAATGGACAACAAAGATATATTGAAAAAGAGTTCTCACTTGTAACATGAAGTGTAAAGTGATGTGACACAGAGACATTATTAAAATGGCAAACAAAGCACACTGAGCCAAGGTGTTGACATAGTTAACATCATTCAACCAGATGATCAACATGAGCATCAAGCCAGAAGCAATCAGATACAATACAATTTCCATGGTGACCAAGAACATCAGTACTAGAAATCAGGAAACAAATGGATAAGAGTTGTGAATGACCATTTGAATCATGAATACACTGATGATAATTATTGCAACAATCTGAATATATGGCCATGTGGTATTTTATGATGGCAAATGACCTATCAATGCAATATGATATGATATATGTCATTAGAGTCCTGTATCTACTTATGATCAGCAGTGTGATATTGTCAGAACTGCCACACAGGCATCAAAACTTGAAAAATATGACCATGTACTTCTTTCCAATACAAATGATCAAGTATGTTACAAATATAAAAGTGACAATGGGTGTTTGTATTAAATATCAGGGGAGAAATGAAACCATAGATGTAAATGGTAAGTTGAACCATAAATCCACTTATAATAATATTGCAACTTATTACCAACCATAGCATGAATACCAATGTCTGTATATGTGATCAGATGCTACTTACTGCTACCAATGACACAATACAGAAATGTGCCTCCAGATGACCCACAGTACTAAGTTTTGACCATATTGCAAGAACTAAATGGCTGCCATAAATGGGGAATATAGCAAAGAAAAACACAAAATGAGCAAATTCATCATACATCCTGGTTTGCTCTAGGTATCATCTGCCTGTAGAGGTTGTATCAAGAAGATATTGATGGCTAAATGCAAGAAGACTTGCTGTGAATAATCAACATACAAAGTCAGTTACAAGATTGTCAATAATAACAACAAGTTTGACTTGCTCATATTCATAAACCATGCCTACCATTAGATGTTATTATCTATTGATACATCAGAATTACAGTCAAGGAAGACATTTTTTGAAAGATAATGTTAGATAATCAATTATCAGATCCTCATCAAAACCCTGATGTGATTGGTAACGTTTGTTTTATCGGAAGACAGAACGACACCAAGAACAGTTCCTCCTTTGCCTTCAGGAAGCGCTTTCTGTCCGAAACATTAATTTTTTCTCCGTTGTATTGTATGTAACACGGCGTGCTCACCTGCATCTCCCAAGCAACATTGCAAGACATCCATTCTGTATAGACTCTAACTAATCGTTGTGCGGTGGTGAAGGCGCGGTACGGGACAAAGTCAATCGCGTCTGTGAATAAGGGATTGTGAAGGAGCGTTTGTAAACACTCTAGGGTGTCCCTGTAAAAAAGCCTGACAACTCCTTTCGTGGCGTGTGGGGTGTTAATGCGACGGCACTTCCAGGGAGGAATCTTGGGTAGCATCTCTGCGAGTCCACGAAGCTTTGATGCGCTATTGAACGAGAGTCGAAGTTGTTGGACCTAAAATAAGATTGAGTCGGAGGGAACTTAGCGGTCACTAAGGGAAAACATACCAGTGTCAAAGAAAAAAAACGGTCCATTTCAGCCATGCTGAGCCCGGACGTAAGCAGATATTCTGCTAGCTCCCATTCAGGACGATTTGCGAATGGATAGTAGAGGTTCTCGGAGTTCCGCATCTCTGAGAACGTGTCTTGATCAAAGGCGTCCATGAATTTGGTACCATTTTGATCCACAACTCTCGCTACCTCCGGGAAAAGGTCAATGACTGGAGCGTGACTCTGCTCCGCTGAAGCGCCTTGCGTGTTGTCGTCGAGTTGTGAGTCCTGGTCTGAGCTTCCTTCGTCACTGTAAGGTGTGTGAGGTCTTTTGTGAGGTCTTTGCTGCAGTGGGACATCGGGGCTGTAATAGGAAGCGGGTTGCGCAAAGTGTTCGAGAAGGTCTGCTGGATCGACGAAAGCAGTGGGCCGACGATGACACTTGGCACGTGGTTGATCCAAGTGCCTCCGGACTTGATTTTCAGTGTCAAATGCCTTCCCGCACTGGGGACAGTGTGCATTGTTGTTTTGCATTGAGGACAAGCTTCAAGTTGCAGAATGTTACCAACTTAGATTATATACTATTTGGAATAAATCTTCCATCGCTACCGCGACCTCCCCGTGCCAAGAAAGCGCAACCATGCTGCAAAAGAGCCATAGACGCTCACAATCTACCCGGTAAGTTCATGTTTCAAACATACTCACATGTGGCAGATATCTCATTCAGACAGGATGATAAGGTCGCCCCACTGCCTCCGAAAACTCCCCTCTGCTTCTTCTCCGGTTTCCTTCCAATGACTATTGCAGCTCAAATTTCAAAATTCCAAAGTACCTACTCTTGGACTTGATGGGATGTCGGACTCCGGTACTTCCACTACCAGTTATGCGTTAGATACCAACACAGATTCTGGCTCGGAGCCTGCGGCAAAGTGCCTATCCAGGGAAGGTGGTCAGTTGAACCACTCGATGTCTGGAACTATACAGCGATCCAGCTTTGCAACAGCGGCCTTTTCTGTCGTGCCCCCGACCTTGAGAGCGCAGGAACCGGGTTCTAATTCTGAAGGTGTAACACGTGGGTCCTCATTGATTGCGTATGCCTAGCTAAGTATTGACCATCTTGTACCAGCAATCAGCTCTCAAAAAGAGGCCTCTATCCGGCTAGCAGCGGCCGGCGCACGCAGAAAGGTGGTTCGTGCCGAACATCGCCTCGCACTATATATTGCCCAAGAACACGTTATCTTGGGTCAACTGTATCAAGAACTTGCTAACCAAGCGGGGCAAGAGGAGACGATTGCAGACGTGAGGATGGGCCAAGTCCGTCATTCCATTCAAGAGCAGGGGTTTGAGGTCGTATCATCTAGTCCAATACAACATGCCACGCAGCCCCCAGGTTCGTAGATATTTTGTCCTGTTGATAATCGCTGCGTTTTCGTTACAGTGGCTTGGATTCGGGATGGGTGGGTAATAGTAGCGGTGTGGCATGGCCTCACTTAGTGTACTTTTGAATTTGTGAACGATAGTATTTAATCTGCTCTTTCTCAACCATTATCAACTTCTTGTTTGCCGTAATAATATGTCTACAATACTTAAACGGCCGGGCTGAATGCGAATCTGACAGCCTGCCAGTGAGTAGTCAAGGTTACCCTTGGTACAAGTACTGACACTTCCAGCGTTGTCTGCCCTACTAGGATTTACTCCAGCCTCGGGCGAACAGTGGATCTGAACGACACTAACAGGTTAAACAGGTTAAACAATTGTCACTACAAGGGAAGCCGCTTGACTTTTGCCCTCCGAGGAGAGCATTCAATTCTGTTAACGCTGTTACGGTCATCGATATCCGTGTGACCGTGTCCCATGGTGCTTGGCACAGGCTCAGGAACTTGATTCGGAACTTGACGAGGTCATTCTCCCACCCGAGGTGCGTTCCGGTTGCATCCTTTTGATCATCCTCACGGTGCGTTCATGATCGTATAATCTTATACCTCCGTTTGGTTTACAGCGGTGGAGTGAGTTGAAGGACAAGGAAGAATTGTTTAGTCTCTACGTTACGAAGTTGACTCGTTTACCCTATGGCGCCTTCTTCCGATTTAGTCGCTGCCAGGGCATAAATTATGTAACGTGGCTGAGGACTCCGATTACCCCCGAACTCTATTAGTCTACAAAAGATACGGTGAACTTATCTTTGACAAAGTGAACCACTTCACTGTCTAACATGCTGCAAAGATTGATCATTTTCAGCTCTTCAAGTAGTGTTTGGTGACGATAGGCAAGTCGGATATCTGGTACGTTCGTCTGTTAGACGTTAGTGATATTGCCAACACCTTCCCACCGTATCTCACCGAATGTCGTTTCCGGCGGCGCCTGCAAGGTACCATTCTTGGCCCTATAGCCAGTGGCGCCTCACTTCCATTTCGAAGCCACTCTGCACAACGGAATTACTGTAGAGCCAGTTCTGGAACTTTGAGGGAGCTAGTGCGTGATCCGACGTCAGAACTCGTCTGTTAATAGGAGCTGGTCAAGTCTTACATGAGCAGCTACGCTGTATTCCTCTAGTAAGGGTTCCTGCAGTTTAGTAGCAACATGCATCGATTTCATTTGAATTAAGGTTTACTACCTTGGTACTAAAATGAAATTGCAGAGGGTCACCGCTCAAGCTCACGTTTAATCCAGTCTTGAAGAAATCTGGCCGAGTGGGTTTCGCTCGTACGTGAGAAACAGCGCGCAACGTTGTTGCTCAAAGGACTCATCGCGAGGCCTATCTGCTTCAGATAGAAGAGGTACTGTAAGGCCGGAACTTTGCGAAGAAGTATACCATGAGAAATCGAATGGGAAGTTAGAAAAGCGACAGTGGGATGTAGTCTACTCCAAGTACCCACCTCTCCTCCGATAGACAAGTCGGAGTCCTCGCCTACGAAAAACCCATTTGATTACTTATTCAACTTATCTTGCCAGTCTGTCGTTAAAATCGCATGTCGTTGCTCGTAGTGAACCCTTTCTTGGTTCGGCGTCTTAACGTTTAATCATTAACGTTTAACCATGATCATGCAAATGTGATCGAACTGCAGCCTGGGTCCAGGTGTCTTTTGGATCTGTGTTTCCCACTGGAAAACATTGTTCATCTGACTGCTGGCTATCGGTTTTCACTTGTCGAGTAAGTCTATTTCTACACAACGACGAGATCCACCTGTTGATATGATCGGGAAAATAGGTCGAAGGCGATCTTGTTCACCCTCATTCGCTCTTTCGAGTTTGAGCTTGCCGTTCCCGCGGATGAGGTCCGCAATAGGACGGCCGTCGTACAGCGCCCCGTTCTGCGGGATGATCCAACACACCAGCCTCAACTCCCATTATCAAAGAGCGTGAGGACCGGTGACTGTTCTAAAGGCCCTCAGCAAACAGCACAAGCTGAGAATATCTATTTCACATGCGAGAGAGATTGTGTATTTCCATGTACATATCATGTTTGCCTATATATCACAGATTCGTGCTCATGCTTCGATTGGTACCAATTTACAAGGTAGGCAACGGTCAACAGATTAGTACTTGAATATCATCTATGATAGTCAGCGATGGGCCTCTTATCCGCTGTTATTGTGCAAAGTGTTATCACGAACTTTGATTCCATCCCGCTGTCAAAGTTTATTCCTATCGTCGAAATGGATCTCGGCAACACCCGAGATGTACTACGACGGTGATCTGAGCTTCCTTTAATTATTGTTTTGTTCCATCCACACACCATGCTCCAGCGTCAGTTCACCCTCGAACCCGACAGAAATTACCCGCTCTACATCACCGCCAAACAGTTGTGGTGTAAGGAACTCGAAGCAAACTGGGACGACCCAGATGCGTTCACACAGATCCTTTTACCTTCCACAAGGAAACCTGGGAGCCAACTTTGCAACATTTCTTTAACCACATGCAGGAGCGTCAAAGTCGCGTCGGTCGTCCAAAAATCAAGTGTGCATGGGCCATCGAGTGTCCAACCACGGTGAATCTGCAGCATTGAACGCTCAAGCGCTCCAACGCCCCCCGTTTTACCGTGATTGTGAGTTTGTATGCACCTGGTCGAACGTCTTTCATGGCTCTGATCCTCGAAACCTCGCGTCCAGTCGGGTGCGAAAAGTATGCCGAAGCAGCGCATCGTTTTATGCTGCTTGCACCGACACTTCCCTATCCATTTGATTTCCGTCGCGAAAAGCTCGTTGGCATTGGTCATTCGCTTGGAGGCGTGAGCATGTCCGTATGATCTGATCCTACGTGTACCCTCATCATTTTTTTTCCCGAAATGGGCACTCTCAGATCGATCTTGCCAACCCTCGCGCCCGCGGTCCGGTTTCGTGCCTTGATCTTGATCGAGCCTTTGCTTAGTCCGGAAGGGATGGACAAGCTGGAGGACCTCCGGGTTCACCTCATACATAGCGCGTACGAACGGCGCCACGAGTGGCCTAGCCGTGAAAGTGCGTCGAGATATTTTCGCAAAAGGACGCGTTGGGATCCGG
>JBBPOK010000504.1:0-21745 GCA_038091415.1 Leccinum variicolor
AAAATGGAGAGCGACAGCGCATTCGTCGCCCCGGAAGGCGTCTACTCCGTCACAGAAGAGCACAAGCCACCCATCACTTCCGTACCTCCGAGCGCCGCTCTTCTCTACCCTACCCGCCTTTCCACCTTGGTTCGTCGTCGCTGTGAATGCGCCATGTTGCGAGCGTCTTCTTGGTGGACACGTCGAAACAGTGAATGTTGCCGTCGTTGGACAAGATAAAGAGGCGGTTGGAGTCGCTCGCCCAGGCAAGGGATCCGTTGTATGCCAAGTCGACTCGAATTGGAAAGTCTGCGAGGAGGTTTCTGCTGTCGTAGATGCGAACAGAATCGCACTTCCACGTGGCAGTAGCGATGCGTCGTCCGTCGGGAGAGAACTTTACTGCAGTCACATGATAGTCGTGTTTGAATGGACCGAGAAGTCGCTCGCTAGCGGGAAACGACCAGACACTGAACGTTTCGTCATCCGACCCTGCCGCTATTTTCGTCCCATTTGCCGAGACATCCACCACACCCACCCAATCGTCGTGTTGCTTTGAATTCTGCCTTTTCATGATTTGTCGCATCCAAGACGATCGCTTGACCACTCTCCGTCCCACCCACGATCCACTTGCCATCTAGTGGAAAGCGTTAACACGACAAAGCAGAAAGCTAGGATACATGGATGATCTAGACGGAGGATTATCAATTACGCGCCAGGGAATTTGAGGAAAAACACGCCTTTGGGAGTGAATAGGTCAGGCTTGCATGAAGGATACATATTCCCAAACCATTCGATCGTTTGCTCGAGGCTTTAAAACATCAGCTGGGATACGAGACAGAGACGGCCGAAGTGAGGGGGAGGTGGGGGATGGATGGACTCCATTAGAAAAGGGAGGCCCGTTTTGGCAGACGGCGTGGAAGATGGGGCAAACAGATTAACAGAAAGCTGAGTGGCGGATTAGTCAAAGGAGATCGGGGATTACCCGGATTGATTTTTGGATTGGGTCGTAGGATGGACTGGGAGTAGCTAGTTTGAATGAGGAGCCATGGATTGCTGTTGTTAAGTAGTAGAGTGTGCGTAGGCGTGAAGGCGTTGCGGAATCAGCCGTAGTCGGATTTCACGTAACCGAACAGCGTGAAGCAAGAGAATATGATAGATCGGCGGTGAACGGTCGAATGTCGATTCTATCTGGGAAACTTGAGCTTTGTGACAGACTAAGGATGATTGGTACGAGCCGCCGAAGGGTGATGAAGAACACGGCGTTCCGAATGGCGCCTGGAGTCCTTGACTACTAGAATTGCGACTTAACCGAACGAGGGACGCTGGAATGGCTTTCAAGGCTAGGAGGGAGACTCAGTTGGGACAGTAAGATGTTGGGTCGTAAACCGTTGAGATGAAGTCAAAAATTTGCTTGACCAAAACGAAAAAATTCATGGGGTTGAAACTACTGCGACTAGCACGTCTCCCACACCGACCCCTAGCACCGACCCGGCTCTTCTATACATGGAACCCCGTCCTAACAAAGAATGACGCCATCCCCCCACATTGGGCTACTAGCCTGAGCCCAGAGGTTTTAGTGGGTATCATGCTGCCAAGAACCCCGGACTAACCCCGGGCGCCTACAGCTTAGAGTCCCACACCCCCGTACACTGGCACGGGGAGTGCGTAAGAGCATTTCCTCGGACCAACAGTCTAGACTGTTGCCTTAGCGTATTGTGTAGGACTAGGCTAGCCAGTTGCTGCATAATTATTTCGCTCGTCCAAAAAAAAAAAAAAGAAACTACTGCGACGAGCTGAATGAAAATTTACGAACCAACGGCACGGCGAGGACTCCCGGAGTGCTTTCGCATCATAGGACTCAGTGAAAGAAGTTCGACGCGACACAAACCAAATTGTAATAGATACTACTCGTCACGGTAAAATGTATTACTATACATCACGGCCTTTTGCCAGTGGTTACATGTTCAAGTGTTTGAAACAAAGGAATCAAGCGAAGTAGAAGCTGAGGTCAGGCAACGACAATTCGCTGAGGATGCCAATAGCATGTATAGCCTGCGCCCTTGACTCTGGGCTGATATTTGCCATGCCTACCCCGCTCCTCAGAGCTCCGAACCAAGAAAGTAATTTGTCGTAGATTTCGCAGAAGTGTTCACGGCGACGTTTCGTGACGACGTCTGGTGTGAAGCGCCTGTTTCCAAGAACGTCGCTTTCGATTACCGCAGCGATCTAGTGAATAATTAGACGGTGCAATCAAAGAACTTGAAGTGTGCAAACTTACCCATCCCAGACCAAATGCCAACATCGCGTCCGTCGCGTGCGTGACTTCGGTCCACTGGTCGTACCCCAGGTGATCGTGTATGTGTTGATAGACCTCGATGAATCCGACCGAGTTGGATCGGCGGAAAAAGTGGTACAAGAATTCACGAAGTTCCGGTTTTCCGAACCAGATTATCTGTAATTAGGTCGTTTAGATGTAGTACAAGACGCGGCCAGAGCGAATCGAATTGGCTTACCGCAGGGGATCCGTTGCTCGTCGTGTCTACGTGAAAGAATCGAAATCCGTGTTCGTCGTCCCATAAAAGATCGCCGCCGTTTGGCACCGTCCAATGCGATGCGGTCACAACGTCGTTGAGGCTGCGAAGAAATACGACGCGGGGGTATTCGAACTGCTCCAGCTGTTGTTGAGCCGGTGCAAGCAGTGTTCGAGTGGCGATGTAAGCCCTATGGAAGAGCTCGTGCCCCGCGAGTATAACCTGAGTGACGAATGCTCAGATAAGTGTAGGAATTAGTGGGGTACGAATCACCTCTTGTCTAAAGGAGTTTCGGAAGCGAGAATTAGACAAATGTGTCTGGAATTGGCGGCCATCGACCACAATGCGAACTAGAAACTAGTTGAGCTTGAGTGTTTTTCGGTTGCATGAGAAACTCACCATCCTGTGGAGTCCACTCTTGGTTGGGTTGCGCTCGGCGGATCATATTGATGGCGCGGTTGATGGCGACCGTGACCTGAGTAGCAGTCGCATTTCCGGGAGCGCAGTTCGTAGTACAGAGATAGTTCGTGAATGTCGCGATAGCGTTGACTCGGATCAGAAACCAGTCGGGCGCATTTTGATTCAGGGCTTGAAGGAGGTTTTCTTTTGAATTGTGAACGAAGTTAGTGGCATGATAAATTGGAAAGATAGCATAACATACGAGATTGCACGATCGTTGGAGGTGGATTCTGGACCCATGGGCCCGCGGGGGCCGGGATCACATTGGCATCGTCAATAATAGGGCCTTCGACCTCTGAGGGCGGCGCAGAATTTGGTGGGCTTTCATTGGGTGACCCGGGCAGCGATGGTGAACCCGGTTCGTGGTTTGCTGAGTTGCTGGCATGGATCGGAGATCCCTCTGGGTTGTTGGAGTTAGATGCGCTGGATGAAATGTCTGCGAAAGGCCAAATCTCAAACAGCGTATGGGACGTGCCTGATGAAGCCGTCGGGATAAGGTGCAGGTGCAAAACCGTGATTCCCGAAGCTGAAGAAATCAGCAGTGTTCTCGCCGAGAATTAACAGACCGAAGTTACTGCCAGTGTTTGAGCCTTGGAACTCAGACTCCATCGCTCGGAGGAATAGTGCTTAGAGGGCACAGGTCGCAAGCCAGAGAAATATATATGATAATACTCGACCCATTGGCTTGCAGCGGTCTGACTCGGAGAGTGAACTTAGCCGAGCACTTAGGCCTCCGCCTTCGAGGAACAATCGGATGATGCGGCATTTGGAAACTAAGGAAACGTACCATGGATCGCCAAACCGTACAACGTAGTAATCGGCTCACACTCAACCAATCATAAAAATCACGCAATCCACGAGGTGTGCTAAACGTGAATAAATTGAACCTGTATAGTTCTCGACCAAGTATGTACGATGGTCTGTTGAGCAGCCGAAAATCGATCAACTTGCGTCGAACACTGATCCGAAATGAATCGCAGCCTTTTGATTGGCGGGGATTCTTGATAATTACCTAAGTTGCTTCATAAGGTTTTTGCCGCCCTATAATTTGTGGGAACACTTCAATTCCGTTCCTTGTTTTTCGGTATTCGCCGCATTACATGACCATACTCCACACGAAGATCCTTGGGCAGTGACACTAGAAAGGGGGCAGGACCCTGAACCATCACCCCCGCCGGTCGGTGACCTCTTCTCTATGGGGATTCGGACACACCCTCAATGCCGCCGCGAGTTCCTTGACCTCATCATGAGATCAATTCAATCGACTTTAGTCACATCGCCGACCTACTATCGCACCCACCTCACCCATCGGTGACCTCTTCTCTTTGTAAATTATGGCGAATCTTGATTTGGGGTTCGGATACACCCCCAATGCCGCCGTGAGTCCCTGACCTCATGATCAATTCAATCGAACCAGTGACTTTAGTCATCGCCTAGCCCGCTCGTCGTTTACTCCTAACCCCCTAACCCCCGCTACTAATCACCACGCTAATAATATCCACGACATTACCTCGGAACATGACCATATCATCGGGTCCGCCTCTGGACACCCAGATATCGACAAGCTGTCCTGCCCTCCATGACTTCTTAACGGGCACCTTTGACTCTAACTCGCCGTAAGTGATCTAAAAATTATCTAATTGAGGCCGTCTGGCGGCACTGCGGTGCATGCATGTCAGCAGTATCAAACGTACTGCAGTCTGCAGCTGACTCTAAGGGACCCAACGCCACGGTACCGCTGTCCTACAACGAGGGGCCACCATGTACGCACGATCCTGTGGATGCGCAAAAAAGTTGTATGGCTCGTTTCGTGCTGTTGACCATAAATTTCATGTTACACTGTCATTGCCGATGGGTTGGACACTATGAAACAGCCGGAAACGTTTTCAGATGGAAACGTTGCCATTTTCCCAGAGGCGACGACCTAAAGCCTATTAGAGTCCGAGTCAGGGTCCAGTGAAACTACCAACGGCAGTTGTGCATATTAACGTCTCAATCCAACCTTCGGAGTCTTGACGAGTTGATCTAATGGAGTTGTTCTTTTTTGGAGCAAAAAGGCATCCATATCAGAGAGCCCTCCGCCCTTCAGGAACAATTGAACAAAATAATATTGGCGGTCTCAGATAGCCGAGCTCCACAAGTTCGCCATTTCAAGGGCTCCATTAGATAATTTGGTGTCATCAAACTTCAAATCATGATTTCGACGGACAGACAGTTTCGAAGAGAAGAAGATGAGTTGATTTCCTCCGCCCCTCTTGGACAGGTTAGTTCTCACGATGATGATGTCATGCTGAATGATACAGTCTATCTAATAGTACAGCAGCGATCTGAGCGTGAATATAACCGAGTCCTCCGCTCTCGGAGAACAAATGATCGAACTTGAACAATTCGGATTAAGGGTGGCCTGAGCGTGGGCGTAGCCGAGTTCTCCGCCTTCGGAGAACAATCCAGTGATTAACTTACTAAGGGCAGCCTCATGATCAAGGCCCTCAGGGCTCGGCGTGAATATAGCCCCGCCGAGTCGTCCTCCGCCTTCGGAGTTCAAGAACAATCGAACGATGATCTAAGGATCAGGAAATTTAATCGGCTTCAACAGTTGACCAATCATAGAAATCGCGCAATTCCAGCTGTGCGCGGGAGTTTTGTGACTAGTACGAGTCACTTCTGTGAAACAACTGAACGAAAGATACACACGTATGTAACTTACGCTCGGCGTGAATATAGCCCTCGTCCTCCGCCTTCGGAGTTCAAGAACAATCGAACGATGATCTAGGAAATTTAATCGGCTTCAACAGTTGACCAATCACAGAAATCGCGCATTCCAGCTGTGCGCGGGAGTTTTGTGATTAGTACGACTTCTGTGAACAACTGAACTACAGATACACACGTATGTAATTTACGGCGGACAGTGTTGACAGTGTCAAGGCGCGCTCAGGGCTCGGCGTGAATATAGCCCTCGTCCTCCGCCTTCGGAGTTCAAGAACAATCGAACGGTGATGATCTAATGATCAGGAAATTTAATCGGCTTCAACAGTTGACCAATGATCATAGAAATCGCGCATTCCAGCTGTGCGCAGGAGTTTTGTGATTAGTACGACCTCTGTGAACAACTGAACTAATGATACACGTATGTAACTTACGGTGGACAGGCAGTGCAGCTCCGAAGCATAATATAATAGATGTAACTTACTAAGGGCAGTCTCATGATGTGATCCAAGGCTCTCAAACTGGGCGTAAATATAACCGAGTCCTCCGCCTTCGGAGTCTAAGAACAATCGAACGATCTAATGATCAGGAAATCAGTAGGGAAATTGTTGAGTCGAGCGTCAATCAGCTTACAGTTGACCAATCGTAGAAATCGCGCATTCCAGTTGTGCGGGAGTTTGTGACTACGACCCTTGCTACGACGGTACGACCTCTGTTGAACAACTGAACTGTGGCAGGAGATTTAGACACAGCTTATCCAAAACAGGCTTTAAAGTTATTTGACCTCTGTCAAAGCACAACTGGCCAAGCATCCAGCTCCCACCTCATTGAAGAATCATAGGCAGGTAACTTCAACTTACTTGAACATGTCGAGCTCTAATTCTCCACATATACACTTCAAAAGACATGATTCAAGTTCGAAACCCAACCGTTCCGGCCTCTTGCATGGAAAGTTGCGAGCGCGCCGAGCTCTACAGTCCTCCTACTCCTTACATTTCCACGACCATGCAGATGCCCTTGGAATACCAGCTCATTCCTGGTAACTGGACTTTTGGGGATATCTTGGTTGCCTCTTGCATGTCGAAGTCCGTCGCAGAGTCTTCGCAGGCCGGCGAACATGCGAAAATCAATGATACCCATAGGCTGGAAGAATACACAGCTCATCTAATGAAGATGTCTCGCCGAATGGTCTGCGTTTTCTTGCCTTGCCTTCCCTCGTAACAAAACACCCGATGCTGACAAAGATCACAGGGAAGACCAGTGGATCTACCACAACGGAGGACCGTCAATGACGTATTTGCAGAGTATATGCGCGCACTTTCGGTGAAGAAACGTATGATACTTGCACTGGCTGCGACACAGGTATCTTGTGAAGAGTGCGAAGCCGAGCTCCTTGAAGCATACAGTGCAGTGGATCTGAAGCGTATTCATGGTGTCCGTTGCGATACAGACGACCCCAAATCGGCAACTGGTAGATACTTCAACGCCGTCTCTTCCGTTCGCTTTGATCCATTGGAGACGTAGGCTGTATTGGTAAGTGTCGGTTTCCTTGTGCTCATACCCCATACTTACTATTTTCAAGTACGAAGCAATCACAACGATATGTTTTTCGAAGGACAACCTCTTTTTTTTTATTCCAACTATGCCCCCTCATCAATACGTTGTTATTAGCTTCTCCTTGTATGATCCACTGTTGTACAGAATGTTGGCGTTTTTGAGCCTTAACCATGTATGTCCTTTGACCTTTGCTATGTAGATTTGGGTTGTATGTACATGTGATTGATGTAAACGTCGACTGACACGAAATAGTGCGTGAATTCTTGGCTCGGAATTTTGGGCTCAGTTTCTTTTTTTCTTGGACGAGCGGTATTATTGAGCAACAACTGGCTAGGGGTCCTGCTCAATACGCTAAGGGCACGCCCGGCAACAACGCGCTCGCATCGAATGACCCAGATTAGGTGGGCGGACTCGGAGATAAGGATGCGCATAAGCCGCGCCTTCCCTCGTGCGGCGGGGTGTGGGTCTGCTGGGGTGGGCGGTGCGATCGCGCCACATCTATGGTGCTCAACGATATTTGGGGCCAGGGTCCATAGGCAGGGGGCCACACTGGCAGGGCCTTGGTAAGGTTCCAGACGATGGTGCGTTCGGGACTGGGACACTGCAGGAGGACGTGCTCCGAGTCGAGATCCTCCACAGTGTCATTGCAGAGCGCAGATGGCTCAATTTCAATTGCGAATCTCGGGTGCATGCCACACCGGTGTGTTCGTCTCTTTCTAGTGGCGCGGTCGAATGTCCGAGTGCACGCTGCGAGCTCTTACATGCAAGGTATGATCGATACTCCTCCGAGTCGTCCGTCTTTTCTTTCGTGTCTTCTCCCAGCATAGAACATTTACAGGCCGCGTGAACCGAGGACGGAGACGATCGTGGCGTGTAGGTCGAGACCTGTTCGGGAGTAGACACCTTGGTGGTAATGCGAGGCGCCACGATCATAACGGGCTATGTGGTGCTTTAGTCAAAGAATAGACAGGCGGGAATGAAAAAGCGCACTAAGTGCTTCATCTCTCCAATTCTTCATCAACATATCAAGTCCGTCAACAACCTTCCAGCCTCGATCAGTCGCTTTTGAGACTTTGCCTGTTCGCTACACTCGCCGAGTGCAGCAGTTGAGATCTCATTGCAACGGAATTATGTATGAGCTCCCGTTGTGTGATCTTTGTTGGTCTGGACTTGTTCCTATACAGTTCATGTCATTGACGGATGAGTCACCGGGCCGCTGCGCAAACGAAGTTACGTTTAATCCCCGGTTTTAAAATTGCCTACTCACTCCTTACTCTTCGGGCGCTGAGGCAATTAGTCACCGACTCCCATACCCCCTTACCAAACGGCTTGCAGGCACAAAGTCACGTGATACTCCCTTATCGAATTAATGCTGTTTTTTCTTCTTCTGTTCTGTCACTATTGAAGTATACTGGGCTGCCAGTTGAGCGAAGGATGGAATTACAAGGACGTGCCATTAGCTCATTGGAGCTTGCCTTCGCCCACGTGCACTCACAGTTAACCCCTGCATACCAGACCTTTTTTGTTCGATTCCTCTCGAGTCACAACTTCCCACCAGCCCGCCGTTTCCTATCACCTCAACAAACGCGTTGGGGTTACATGATCCTTCATGTTTTCAAACCACACCTTCTCGCAATGGTTTATGGGTTACGTCAAGAAACACTCCGAATCGCGTCGGAGCTCAAGATCTTCCTGGATTTCCGCATATCGATCTTCGTACTATATCGTGTCCACTGTGTGACTCTCTCTGAGCAATGCGACGCAGTGCAAGGATGGGCTCCAATCATGAGTTCCTTGGCTTATATGGTAAGAGAGAAGTCGCTACTTAAATTGCTCTGGACTGTAGATTTCCTATCAAGCGTCCAATGTCCTCCTCTTGGAGCCACCGTCCGAGTCACGCTTCCCCTCGTTTCCAGATCCCATCCTGATATAGCTTCTGAAAATACAGATCGATCTCAACCGTGTCATAGCATCGTGAACGAACTACCAACGGACGACCGCAAGAAATTATTGTGTGCCTGGGACAATGCACTACGCAGTGCCAGCAATAAAGTTACATAGCAGCCTTCGCGTCAATGTCACAGATGCCTAACTGTCAGAGCCTCACTCACCTCCCACCCCGGCCAACCGTCTCCTGTCTTGTGCCCGACTTTCCAACGTCCTACGGCAGCGACACCGTGTTTGCGGAAAAGCAAAGCACGTCACCGCCGTAGAGATGGACCCTCGGATGGCCGCAGAGGTCACCAAGCGTGTCCAGGGAAAGTACGTACACCCTTCCCCTTCGCTCCAACGCCTTACCCAACACCCACATGCAGACCGGAACAACGCAAGCTCGACATCATCATCAGCGATTTCGTCAAAGCCGACCTTCCCTACTTTGACGCCTGCATATCCAACACGCCCTACCAAATCTCCTCCCCGCTCGTCTTCCGCCTTCTTTCCGCCCGCTCTGCCGCGTTGCCGTCCTCGTGTTTCAGCGCGAGTTTGCGCTCCGACTCGTCGCCCAGCCTGGCACAGAGCTCTGGTCGCGCCTCTCCGCCAACGTGCAGCTGTACGCCAAAGTCGACCTACTCATGCACGTCGGGAAGAATAACTTTCGGCCTGCATTGTTCGTGGAGTCGTCCGTCGTCCGTATGGCGGACGAAGACGACGACGGCGACGACGGTCCCGAAGCACAAGTACGCAAATTCTCTCCGCACGCCCGCATCCTCACGCAACTCCCATCTGTGTAGACCCGTCGACCCAACTTTGACTACTACAACGTCAATACGAACATCGATTGTCACACCACTCAGAGCCTGCTGATCCAACTGTTTGGCCCCGATACCGAGCGCGCGCAGACTGGCCCTCTTCTCCATGTAAACAGCAACACCGTGACCGGCGTTGGCTGGTATTCTCTTGTGATAGTATCAGTGATAGACACCCTTCAAGACATAAGTAGTCCTCGTGCCCCTTGGCCCATAAAACGCTGTAGAGCGCAACATCGTCCTCGAATCTCCGCGCTATCAGAATCTTGTGGGAGAGGAGTCCGACAACTGAGCATCCGCGAGCCCGGTTGGATTGGACAGCGCATCCTAGGTTTGCACTGTGAGGTCAACAGTGAGCGTGTTCTGCAGATTGGACCGGGGCGTCACGCCGAGGTGATCCTGAATAATGAAACCGTGATAAGGAGCGTGATTGCCGGGGACCCTCTAGGGCGCCTTCGAATAAGCCGAGATTGACTTCGAAGACGGTCTTGAGAAGGTCCATGTCGGCACCTTGGTAGAGACCGACTTGGTGTTCCCACAAATCGATTTGAATAACTTCTGAAGAATGTATTGAGTTTGGCCAAAGTTTCTGGTGGCACCGCGCGCTGATGTCAGCCCAGCCAACTTCCTCCGGTATTTCTTTGCGATCAATTGTGCGGTCACTTTTTTATCTTATACCGAACTTGGCGAGTATCTAGAAACAGCACCCAATGAGCGGCCACGATGCACAAATCATTCAAGTTGAAACGAAGTTGCACCTACCCTGGCCGGGCTTACGTCGGGGCCAAAGTTGGTGTTATAATTCAAGTTCTGGGTTGCCCATGCCTCTAACTGCGTCAGTCGACGACGGGAAGTATACGCGGCGACCTGGTGCACCATCAATCACGCCCACCTCACTTTCCTCACCGGCAGTCTCTGATAGCTGGTCAAGCGCCTTGCCCCACTTGACGAGCAACATCGCCAAAGCTTTGACGCCTGCCCTCGCCTCGACCTTTTCCCCCTTGTTTGGGCCCATCCAACCCGAAGCCTGCTTCGCGACATTCTCATTGTGCCGCTTTCTGTTGAAGCATAAGACCATGATAGGTTGGTGTTGCCACTAACTCGTCATAGAATAGTCAACTACCTTTGGTGTTCAAGCTGGTGATGCTAAACGGAAGAGTCGTTTGCTTTCCTCCGGCATGATCTAGCCTCCTTACCCGGATCAAAGTCGAGGCGCCCTGCCACTCTATTCAACTTGCTGTTGGGCATTGAAGGTATGTAACAGGCGTCCTACATCCATGGGTATAGTCGGTAAATGATCCCTTACTATTACATAAATGGTGATTAAATTGTCGATTGCTGGTGACGATGAAGATCTTGGTATGCAAAAGCAATTATCCCTACATCTACATAAAGGTCTAGATCTCTAGTCCAATTTGTGCCCAATGTGATGGTTGTCCCTGTGAACTACCGCTATGACTATCATATACTATGTGGGCTATGACGGATAACTTATAATAATAATAATAACAAGCGCTAGACACACGTAAATGAACACACTGATCCGATCATCCGACTCGGATCATCCAGATCACAGATCATTGCTACTACGCGGGCTTATGCGAAGAATGACGCGGGGGCTGTTCGCGGTGGCAGGGCCGCTCCGAGTCGGGTCTGACAGGAGCCTCTGCAACTCGCAAACCAGTATCCCTCGGAAGCCTTCGCATGCATCTCTCGGGAAACGACACAAAAGCGTCCCTCACCTTTTGTCCCCATAGTATTGTTGGGTTTGAAATCGGAAATATAGGAAATTGAACTGGAAAGCAATTGCGACGAATCAGGTTGCAACTTACTCTCCGAGAATAAACGAGCCATTCACGAAATGCACTGGATAGACCACGATAATATGGAACTGTGGTGTAATGTATGCGTGATCGGCGAACATCACCCCGTAGCTAGCTAGCTCCTCCGAATTATTGGACCACCAGTCCTCCCTGCGGCTTTGATACCTCTCTAGAGGTGTGATGGCGGCGACAATAGGGACTGAGGGAGGAACCAAATTACGAATAGTTTCGTAGTGCATGCAATACACGAGGAATAGATGTCGTCCTTGTTCCTTATGCATAGGAGCGACTTGGACCATGCTTCCGACGAGCGGGCGTTCCGTGTTGTAGAGCCTCATTGAGTTGGGGCGTGCCCAAAAATTTCAGGCCACGCCCGTGCGCGTGAATGACCGTTCTGTAAGACTGGGCCTGCATAGTGCATGTCTTTGTATCATTGGAAGTCTTTGCAACATCGCGACCCCGACGATCAGGTTTATTCCTGGACCCTTTAGGGTTCCAGGTTTATGATGGACGGCGCTTTTCTTCTCTGCAATTTCTGGCTCGATTAGGAAATGTTTGGTTATGTTGTTTTTTTGAGCTCCTTTAGGAAATAAATGCTATGTTTTGCGCCACACTTTCGACCTTGCGATATTCCCACGACCGTTCTCCCACGACCGCTGGTTACGCATTTACATTTTGCACACGAAGAACGAACCTACAATATTAATGTCTTCCGCTTCCTCGGCATGTGCGCCATTCCTGTCTTCGTCAACGTCTGTTTCCACTTCTTTCCCTTTCTTTCCTTCCAATCCGTTTAGAGCGCCTCTATCGCACGTCGACAACCCCTGTAAGAAAACCAGGACCACGGGACGCAAAATGTGACATGCAGCATGCCTAGAAGAGGTGAGTCAACAACAGTGTTCCGACCAAATCATGCCACCACGTTGATGTCGGATCGGACATAGCAGATGCAGCGAAAATGTTCTATACATACCACAGACGATATCGGGCATGAGAAGATGAGCTTAGTCCGAGATACTTCATTGACATACCGCTTCTACGAACGATATCGAGTCAGGCTCAGAAATGACCGCCACGCAGTACACAACGATGAAGCGACCAAGCTAGTCACTGACCGATGGGTCGATCGCCGCGTAGTCATGGGTAAACTTCAGTCGTGCGTGTCTCTTATCTCTCTCTCATGCACTCTGACTAACAACTCTCCTAGCGAGCAGTACTCTCCAGACCCATCCACGATCTTCTCAGGCGTCGTCGCCTGTGCTACCGACGTACGTCTCTCTCAACATCTTCCACACGCTCTCCGCAGGTATTACTGCTCTCGGCGGTCGGTGGCGCATCGGTCTCACTCGCGACATCACCCATCTCTTTGCCCTCCGTGCTGGTAGCGACAAGGTATCCTGCCCTTGCATGCCGCTCTCACATTTCTCTCACCTGTTTATCCAGTACAACCCGGTCCTTCATTTTGCATCCCAGACCCACATTGGTCGACGACGCCGTCTGTCTTGGTCGTCGTATCCCAGGGTACCCTATGCATGGCCAGATCCACACATCTTGAGCCTGGTCCTCGATTTCGACAAGGACGGAGACGGCGTTCGAAGGCGAAAATCTGCCGGAGATAAAGGGGCAGAAATAGCAGACACAACGAACCAAGGCGAAACGTCCGCGTATGGACGGGCCGTTGTATTCTTCTTTCCGCATCTCTCGAGTTGAGTGACGGATCGCGTCGTGCGATTGAAGCTGATATTCAGTGTGTAGGTGGTCTCGTTGTGCCCGTCGCCTAAGACGGAGACCAGGACGAGGAAGAAAAGGTAATCAACGAGTGCGGCGTGCTCGTCACGCACTGGCAATGGCGCAATGGCAAATCCTATTTCAAGGTATGAAGCATAGACGGTCATGTTTCGTTCTCACAGCTCGTGTGTTATAGGCAGCGCGCGCATCTCTTCTCATCGACACGCTCAGTTGGCTCTTTAGCGTGGAGTCTACTGGTACTCTCCCTTCGATTCGCTCCAAGGGGTGGCATTCCTGATCTCATCGGTTGCGTGCGTGATCTTCGAGTGCCGCCGTCCACTACCCTAACAAACTTTTTCAGGAAATTTACATCACGAATTACACGGGCGCAGCACATGACCATCTGAAGCGTCTTATCACTCTCATTGGCGCCAAGTTTACACCTAGCATATCCCAATCGAACAAGGTTCTCGTGGCGGGTTTGCGAGTGTGGTTCCATTCAGTCTTTTGTGCGCGTTAATCGGATTACCCTGTAGCCAGCCGTCACCCAAGACGACTCGGGCACTCTCGTGGTCTATCCCGGTCGTGAACCACACATGGCTTGAAGACTGCATTGTAGAGTGGCGGTAAGAGTATTTCCTTGCGCTTCGTGTGTCGTGCTGATCACACGAATCAGTGCATTCACTGTCAGAATTGAACGTTACATCGTGTATCCCACAGGCATCGACTTTGGCAAATTGTTGATGACGCGACCTGACGGAGGTATGTCTGCTCTATGGTCGAAGTGTCGGTACCGCACCGCTTCTGCCCACTCAAAGCGGGAGGCAAGGATCGACGAACAGACCAGGCTAAATTCTTTTCTCGACTCCTTTGGCATCTCCACGAACGCAAATACCTGCTACTTCGACTACTTCAATGATCGTGGTTCTGTTAACGTAGGCAATGTTCTCGCCATTGGTCTGGGCAAGTTCCGCCAACCCCGTCTCTCATCCGCGCGGCGAGTGCTCTGACCAGCTGTTGGTGGACGACCTTCGGCTTCCGATCCTTCAACAACCAATGTTACTCGCCTGGCTTTCAATTGGCATCCTGATCGCCATCCTGTTTCTGGAAAACATCGAGTCTGGATATGCGGATGCTCAGAACGAACGAGCCTCCGAGCGGGCTGTTGTTCTGGTTGGTCTGCATCTGTTCGTGAGACGAAGCAGTGGTGACGGTGGTACGCAGAGACCCTTCATGAAGTTGAATTCGAAGTTTGTCAGTGTCTGGTTGGACAGGGAAGAGTATGGTCTTCTCAATAAGGTGCCGCACGTTGTTTATTTCCTCGGTTTTAGTGTAACGGAGGACACGCTCAGATCGTATGTGAACTGCATGTAATGATAGAGTCTTCGACGGATAGCGAAAACCAGTCACAAAAGGAGACTTAACTGCCTGAGACAGAGACGATAAGCGAAATGTTAGCAAGAAATCGAAGATACTTATGTGCTCTGCACAAGGTGGTCGCATAAATCAAGGTAATGACTACGTAGACCATGCGAACCCGAGTACTGATTTGCACCTGTGGCGTCACGTCTGCAAGAATCGCTCGGATGATCCACCACACTCGATCTTGAACTACGCAACTATTTACGTGACGCTTGTACGAGACTTCCTGACACATCCGATACGTCCCTCGGCGAAACCCTGATCCGATCCTATTTCTAGTCGTGGCATATACTGTTTGTCGTGTCGTGCCTCCTGGTGCTTCCACCGTCTGTTCAGGTAGCTCCTACTAGAGCCGAGATCTTGGTTGATGCGTCGACTGCCATCCAGCGGTTTACAGGATCCTAGGGACCTGTTGAGGAACACGTAAGAGCAGGAATGGGAAACAGAGCCAAGAGACAGGAACCGTATGTCCGGAGAGAATTCATTGGACAGCGGAATTCCCACTTAGCTCTGTGAGCTAGGAGCGGAGTCACGAGGATGACCACAATGCCAGTTACTCCGTCCCCGAGCCACTATTCACACGCTTAGAAGTTCGAGGCCTTGGTCCCGGTCACGGCGTTACTTCTCGCACTTCCGCCAACTTGAATGTACTGGTAAATGTTCAGTTTATTTTACGTCTCTCTGACATAAATTGGCATAGATGTCGAACCCCTTGCTTCAGGATTGTGTTTGCGGTCGCTCCTTCGGTGATCCAGGAGCCTTCAAGAGACATGAGAAGAATTGTCGAAGGGGAAAAAAACGCCTTTCGAATGTGCTGGCAAAGGCAAAGGAGCTTTACCAACGCAAGAAGGCCCGCATCCAAGAAACTTCGAGAAATGGTTCTCCGATGCCGGGCGACCCAGATGCCGGGCTTGCGCATGGTTCGAATAGAGAAGGCTCTGCTTCCAGCCTGGTTCGTGTTTTTTTTACTATGCTCGCGAGATACTAACGGCCGATCGGCTCTGGCATATTGTACAGGATGCAGCACAGCACATTGCTGGGGGAGTTGAAGATGACGATCAAACGTCTCTCGCACAACGTCGCCCGCGTCGACTCAACCGACGCCTTCCCCTTCGTTTTAGGGACACAGTACCAGAGCCTCTGATGCCCCTACCACCCCAAGGTGTTCACAGTACCGTGTCGTCTACATCTATACCCACACCCGCTTCGGATTCTGCGCCCGCTCCTGTTTCTGACCCTCCTTCGACCTCTGCAACGGGGGGGTTGATCACTTCGATTCGACGCATGTTCAGAACACAGAATAATAAATTTGGGTTATACAGAGTCTACCACGCCGAATCTATCCCATCCCACGACCCTGATGATCCGTTTTCAATCGCAAACGAGTGCGTTGACGCAACTGCTCTAGAGGAGCAATGTCCGGGCGTATCAGAAAATCCTTTTCACCCTTATCCGAATCAGACCTCAATGCGTCTAGGAGACTGGTATTGGAACCAGGGAGTCCAAAAGTCCAAGGAGAGTTTTCGAGAGCTCCTCGACATTGTCGGTAGCGAAACTTTTCATCCAGAAGAGGCCGCAAAAACCAATTGGCAGGCTGTAGATAAGGTGTTGGGCCAAAACCAATTTGATAACCAACCAGACTGTGGCGACTGGTTAGATGAAGACGATGGGTGGAGGCGTGCAGCAGTACCCATTTCCATCCCTTTCCACAGTCGTTTCCAGCCACCTGGGCCCCGAATCTACCACATCCAGGACTTCTACCACCGCTCGTTGACATCAATAATCCGCGAAAGGATTTCTGATGCGTCATACTCGGCTCAATTCCATTACGAACCTTATGAACTTCACTGGGATCCCCCGCACAAAGAGCGTCCTGTGCGAGTGTACGGCGAGCTCTACACTTCCAATGCATTTATTGAGGCTCATCAACAGCTGCAAGAGTCACCCCCCGAACCGGGATGTGACCTTCCCCGGGTCGTCACCGGTATCATGTTTTGGTCCGACTCTACTCATCTCACATCATTCGGACAGGCAAAATTGTGGCCCCTGTATCTGTATTTCGGTAACGAGTCGAAATATCGACGTTGTCAGCCCTCGTGTAACCTCTGTTGCCATGCCGCATACTTTCAAACGGTGTGTATTTCCATCCCTTACTGGTTTGCAGCCTAATAAAATGTTATTTGTGAAGCTCCCCGATGATTTCAAAGATTTCGTCAATCAGTTCTCTGGAGGCAATGCACCAAGCGGTTCATTTTTCACCCATTGCCACCGAGAAGCCTTTCACGAGCAATGGAAAGCACTTCTTGACAGCGAATTCTTACATGCGTATAAACATGGTATTGTCATCAAGTGCTGTGATGGGATCAGCCGACGTTTCTATCCCCGGATTTTTACTTACTCAGCTGACTATCCAGAGAAGTACTGGCGAAAACTTGATCATTGATTTGCTTCACTTATTATTTCGGACAGGATCTTGATCGCTTCCATCCGGAATTTAGGAAGATGTCCTTGTCCTCGTTGCTTGATCCCTCTCTCTCAGGCAAAAAATTTGGGCACAATGGACGATGTTCTTCAGCGAAAGTCACTAATCCGTACCAACACTCCAGAAAGACAGGAAAAAATTACAGCTGCCCGAAAGCTAATCTATGAGCAGAACTATGCTGTCGACAATGCCCAGGTTGAAGCACTCCTTAAAGACGAGTCGCTGGTCCCTACGTCGGTTCGTGAATTGCTCATTCAGGCACAGTCATGTTAATCTCATTTTCGTAGAATGCCTTCTGTGAGAAACTTAATACATTAGGCTTCGAGCTTTTCTGTGCTCTGGTTGTTGATTTACTACACGAGTTCGAGCTCGGAGTTTGGAAGGCGATTTTCATACATCTCCTTCGGATTCTTGAAAGCCTGAAAAAGAATATGCTTGGAGAACTTGATCGACGGTAAGATTTTTTACGTTGGGAGATCTATTTTTTCTCATTGTCAGGTACAGCTATCGTCAAGTACCCAGTTTTGGTTGCGACACTATCCGTCGTTTCTCTCGAAACTCTTCCGAGATGAAGAAGATGGCGGCGAGGGACTTCGAGGATCTCCTCCAGGTTTGGTGTTGTATTCCTCTCTCTGAGTGTGGCTTACCGGTACTCCAAAATCCCAGTGTGCTATACCTGTTTTCGATGGGCTTTTCCCTGAGCCACACAATACCAATGTGCTCAGGCTTCTCTTCCAACTTGCTACTTGGCACGGCCTTGCAAAGCTCCGTGTGCATACCGACGAAACACTTCAAACCATGGACGACGTAACAGCCGCTCTCGGTGCGGAACTCCGTTTCTTCCAGTCGAACACTTGCTCCTCCTTTTCCACTAAGGAACTCAGGCGAGAAGCCGAGGGACGCTTCCGGCGCAAGGTTCGGACGAAGACCTCGAGCGGCCAACGCCCTAAGGAAAACGTATCTCCTGCATGTGCACGCCATGAGAAGACTTTTAACCTTCAAACTTACAAGTTGCATGCACTCGGCGATTACACAGAGACCATAAGGCGATATGGTACCACAGACTCGTACTCAACCCAGCCAGTGAGTCATTTCTTGAATTTATACTTAGATTCGACTGTGTTGGTTTTTGTAGGGAGAGCTGGAACATCGTGTCGGCAAGGCAAGATTTGCGCGGACGAGCCGAAAATCATACATCCGACAGCTGACCCGAATTGAACGGCGCCAAGCACGCATCCGCCAAATTCGTGCTCGTGTATCTAATTTCCCACATGAAAGGCTGCCCAACGCACCTGAAAAACATCACATTATCGGCAAATCGCAAAATTACCCAGAGGACCTCAGGGCTTTCAGCCGATTACACTCAGAAGACCCGGCGGCAAAGGTCAGTCTCCTACTGCACATATTCTGTCATCTAATGTAGGTTGTAGGACTTCACGCTGAAGCTCAGGAGGCACCTTCTGCCTCGAATCAGGCAGATCCACGTAACTGGCACAGACTCAGAGAATTGCACATCCAACACTACGGCGCCTTCGGATGTAGATGCCTGGAGCATTAATTCAGAGATCTTCTTGCACAGACAAGTTCTATTTAAAAATGATCGAGTCTATCGACATCGTTTGATGCGGATCAACTACACCGCTTACGATGTTCGCAGGGCGCAAGATTCTGTCAACCCAAACACAGATCATCGGGACGTCATGCTCGTCTCCGATACACCGCACTCTGCTATGCATCCATACTGCTATGCCAGGGTTCTTGGTATTTTTCATGCAAACGTGATATACAATGGTCCAGAATTGATGGATTACCAGCCTCGCCGCCTCGAATTCCTTTGGGTTCGCTGGTTTGAAGTCATCGAAAGTCATCAAGAGCAAGATTCTTGTAAACTAGATGTTCTACGCTTTGTTTCTATGGATGATGACGAAGCCTTTGGTTTTGTCGACCCGGCAGATGTACTAAGAAGCTGCCATCTGATCCCTGGTTTCTCCGAGGGTAAGCTGCATCCCGATTGTCAGGCGAGGTCAAGAGCATCCCGAGATGGCCATGATTCAAAACGTTACTATGTCAACAGGTTTGTTTTCCAGTCAATAACTTGAAGGCGGCTATTAAATGATGCATGTTATGTCGGTAGGTTCGTCGACCGAGACATGCTCTTACGCTATTATTGGGGTATGGGCATTGGGCACACATATGCGCATGCCAAGCTCACCAGCACCACCGAAACCTCGGAATCCCACGGAGGAAGCATAGAAAGCGTTGCTGAGGCTCCTCGACATTCCTCTACGTCCCCTGAGCATGAAGATGATCTAGCACCTGGTTCTGACGCAGAGGATGGTTGGGAAGACTTTGAAGATTTACATTCAAGCGGGGAATCAGATACGGAAGTTTCTAGCTCAAGCGACGATGAAGTGTTAGAAATGTATTACGGGTCGGATACGGAACTGGATCTAATGGATGTAGATGAATATTTATAGACTCGGAGTGCTTTCCAAACTACTTCGAGTCCCCATTCGTTCGCCGCGCCAGATGAATCACTTCGTCAAGTAGTACGGCAAGAAGTCAGAGGAGGCGACGAAGTACACGGAAGATTAACTTCCCACGCTTCCACTTCTTCAATATTAATCGTTTTTGTCGTGGCTGCGTGGTCCAGAATATGGCGTCTATCTTGCTTAACCCAATGCATCCATTGAATGCGTCGTGAAGTGTCCTCAGTGGTGAGATTCCCTCTTAAGGACTTCCTGGACTCTGAGTGTACGTGTTCTAACGTGTCCAGCAGCTCCTCCTTCTTGGCGCGGCAGAGTCCGTCACACCTCTGGTATGTGGCATGTGCCTCGTTGAAGACCACTTTTAAAACTCATCCTCTCTCCATCGAGCATATCGTCCTTTTGTCGAGGCCTGCAATGCCCTCTAGCTAAGCTCAATACGTCCGTGCGGGTACTATGTACAGTGAGTTGCTCTGCTCAACACTGTTTGCACCAACTTCCCGTCCTGACCTTGGCTTGGGCCATAGTATATCGTACTAACTCCCGGAATCTGCTTGTCACCACAGATATAAACCTGTGTGCCTGCCTCGCTCGTTGACCAGCTGCTCAATCCGCCCTGCTCAATTCTAATCCTCAACGTCACAACGCACGTACCGTCCCGACATCGGCCGGGTCTGACGCGGCCCTGATCGATGATTCTCGGAGAGGGACTACCAACGGCGTAGCAGACAGCCCAAAATACCACCGTTTAGGCTTATTGGGAACAGTTTTGATTTGGTATGACTCAAATGACTTCTTTTCGACATGATAACCTAATTTGCTGTAGTAGCCGTTGGTGCTTTTTAGGCCAGTTCTGACAGAAAGCGCGGATTAGTAGCGGTCGTCGATGTGGCTGGATGTATGTTTCTGGCATTGGCTTTCATGATTTCCATGCGCTAACCAGTCCTTCCCCTCTCTGCAGCTGCAGACACTGCCGAGCGTATCGTGTTCTTGAAGCATTTTCGCTGTTCAACGCCATCCTGACTCGGAGTAAGTGTTTCCCCGTCTGTTGCTTCATGTCTCGTTCTGAACTGAAACTTAGGGCAGTGTCAGGTCCTCGCAAACGACAACCAGAAATGGATGGTAATGAAAGCAAAAGTGAAGTCGAATATCAAGACTAAGGAATACAGCGGGACCGCGTCCACTACTTATACGCTACAACGAGACAAGACTGAGACAAGCTACGAGACATCAAGGATTGTCTACCACGAGATAAGGGCACGCAGACAAAAGGCGAGACTGAATAAGGCGCGGATGCGGCGCAGTGATTCGAGTAGACAAGGACCTTCGGGCCCTTTCGACTCTCGGCGGGGAAGCGTTCCGACGGGTTCTGACAGGCAGTATGTAGTTTCTATCTTTTCCTCCCGACAATGACCCGGAAGCACTACTCAGCGTCAATATGGCGATCAACGAAACATGGAGGCATTGTTCACCAGAAAGTACGGAATTTTGATCGAGGCGTGCCGGTGTCGGCACTGGAGGCGAGTCAAACGTTATCTTAACGGGTCGTCGTATTCTATGGTGAAACACTTTTCTTACTATGTTTGGCTTGCAACTAAACCGGGGAGGGGAAAAGGGTAATGCGGATTCAAGTAGGTCATCTCGTACGTTCGAAGAAGAACACGATAAGATAGAGGGAGAAAACGGCTGCTTACCATGCGAACGTGCGTGGCATCCCGTGTCCCGAATATCCTACGGCGATGTACTGTCCAACGTATTTTTGTGCGTGAGCGACATCGTTTCCTCGTGCAGCGGGTAATCTATCGATGGGTCCGACCTGCGAGCG
>JBBPOK010000505.1:0-21743 GCA_038091415.1 Leccinum variicolor
CGGTGGTTGCAACAATGAACGCGGTGTACAATGTGGTGCACGCGCGATGTGCGCAGCGCGATGCGCGGTGAGCGCAGCGCGGAACGCGGTGGGAATAATTGTGCACTTCTAACGCCATAGTACAGAGGGTCAGTACTTCTGGGAGGAAAGGGGGGGAGGCGGGGAGGCGGGGGGCAGTCACGAGGTTGTTGCACGTCAAGGCCGCAATGCGGAGCAGTGCCGAACGTCGAGCGGGAGGAGGGGGCGAGGCTAATAATGGCTTGGCCAAGTGTCCCATCATTGGCAGGCCACTTTGGTTTGCTGTGCCGACGGGTTGATCCCAGGATGTTCCGCGACGCCAAACGCAGTGTTCGTTGAATCAAAAGTGGGCGTGTGCAGTGAGGGGGATTTGGACCATGAGTGCATGAGTGCCTCAACAGCGGTCGATCGATGGAACGCGCGCATTCGGTTCGGCTCGTTTTCGCACCGGCCACCCACTCGGATAATTCCGTGTATTTGACGTCACGTCGATTACGATCACGGTCACTTTCCCGCTAAAAATATTTTTTATCTTCTTTCATCCTGCCAGTGGACGAGTGGCACGAGGTACCGTCCAGCCACATACAGGAACTTGTTGGGTTCATCTTGGCACACCACTGGTTTTGCGTGGGCGAATGTGGGCCCTCTCAAAATGACAGGAACGATACTATGTTCAACGTGCATCCCGACGACTTGCGATACTATTGGATCGGTGTTGTATTTGCAGTGCAGTCATGACTCATGCGCCCTGTCTCCAAACTCCGTCGATCTTTTAATCTACTGTGGGCTTTCCAATGGAAAGGTGTCTGAACGTTACGGAATAATGACCCCCGAAAAGAGTGCTAACGGTGAGTCAGGTGCGTGTCGAGAAGCTGAGCGATGCATTGCTATACAGAACCAAGCTGCTTGTGTTGACAAAAAAGCGCGGGTATCAAGGCTACAGGAACGTAGACAAGGTGGACATTCATTGTTCAGCGAATGCATACAACGTGTCAAAAGCTATGCATTCTCGAAAATTTCTGGGGTGGAGGTCCGATGACGGATGGATCAACAGCCTGGTTCGTTGCCAGTGAATCAGAGAAGTACTGATGGGAACGCCATCACCGGATTCTGGAAGATGCAATGGGACGCTTGCAATACGAATTCTTCTAGACTGCTGGTACTAACCTCCTTGGTCAGGTGAGCACACGGAACTCACTCGGTCTTGAAGCTTGATCCGTGGTAAGAGAAATTCGCCGAGGACCCGATGATACTATCACAAGTATTCATTGGGCAGGTTGCGAGGCCGTTCCCACGCCAGTGAGCATTTCCCCGCACTCCTCTTATCCGAGCGCCTATGAGGAGAGCGCTGGACCATGACACTCGCAGTGACTAGCAAATATATAATTGATACAATACTTGAAAGATACATAACGAAGCTTGCGTGCAACATCCTTTCGCCCAAATAACTAATGCTACAAGAAAAGCATTTCCATATAATTTATGCGTGGCTCAGGAGCTGGGTGAGTGGGGTATCCTCATGTTCAACGATCATTACTGTGGGAAATTCCGAGTCATAACGATACTATTTGTCTCAAGTCCTATGTAGGCCAAGTGAGAACATGCAAAGGGGTGGTTTAATGCTGCACGTACCGTATGAGAACTAGTGTTGTACTGGATCTCGATCAGTGAATGAAACGCTCAGCTTAACTTCGGAATACTCACTCTTGGCTCTTGCGTCCAACGTTCCTCTTGCTTGCACGTTTCTTCGTGTCGTACTCGAATATCGGAAATGAGTTCTCTGGCGGATCACATCAGTCGCCGAACTGCCACTGGCAGATCTCGGAGTCACAGATCGACCTACTTAAGTACATCACGGAGTTCGTCCCACGTGATATGGGGTTTTGATGCCAAAGCATCGATGAAGCACTTCAAACGCAATTAGTTGGTCAGGAGATATAATGCCACCGAAATACGATACCTTTGTGAACGTGACCTCTCGATCGGAATCGTCGTATGCAGACTGTCTATCTCTGCAAGCAGACAAACAAATCTGATGAAAGTCAGTTATAAAATAAACTTGACAGGAGACTGTTCAGTACGTACGACACTGAGTTCTCCCACCTCGAGGGTGTTGGATGTCGGCGGACTGAGCCACATATTGCTGGCTTTTCTCAAAGGCCGCGCAGGGTTATGACGTTTCTCCCTACATTTCTTCTCCAGTCTCACTGCGATTCCTTGTAAATGACGATCCCATCATTGAAGGGCCGAGTAGAAACTTACAGAGGTTTACAATGGCGGTTGCAAGGCCTGTATATTTCGAAAGTGAGTCCTCAAACCATAATTCCGCGACAGGAATGGATGACGATGACTCGGACGACTGACCTTTGAACAGCTGATCAGTACCAATAATCCATTCCCTCGAATACATATTTGGCTGCTCTCCCCTCTGCAAGTCTGCAGATGCAGGCATATCAGGGGTGGACCATGGAGATTATTCACGTAAGACATACCTAGCAGAGTCTCAGAGTGACAACAATCAAAGAGCCCCTAGAAAAAGCGTCAGCGAAAGCACTGGCCATTCTCGAGCGCACGCACAAATAGCTTCGAGCCTTTGACATTCTCCAGTGGCTTGACCAGGCGTTCGTGAAGAACCTGACGGATATCAGACCAGGTTGAAAGCATACATTAGTTCACCTACATAATCAAGAATGGGCTTTCCATCTGCGCAAACAATTTCTGAGATAACGTGAGCAGGGCGTCACTGAGACCAGGGACGGCTGCACTCACCACTATCCCGACCATCTGCTCTCATGCGTGCACGTTCGGGAAATTCTTCTTCGAGGCAGTGTCCAGAGACTGTAACCTGCATTTCAACCGTACCATCTTAGTGTCAGATGTACAGGCTTACAGTAGAAGAAAATATGACAATTTTCGGTAGCGTTCTGGGTCAATGTGTCCATTTGAGTTAACTACAAAAATGGAAAAGACGATCAGAACGCGAGATATCATAAGCAAGCGAAGTAAACGCACAATTCTCCTGCGGGTAGGCCAGAGGTCACTCGGGTGGTTTTTGTCGTCCATCATCAAAACGACGTTATCTGGGTGGTACCCATGTGAAACTAAGACATTGATGAGACCAATAGAAGAGGAGCGACTGAATTATACGTGCCTACCAACTCATCCCGGAGGTTTATAGCGTCCCGATGAGCGAAAACGAGATCAGGGAGGCCTTCGAACCTGGATCCAGGTTCGCCGCGGACGTGCCGTATGGCAATAAGAAGAGCCTTCTTAGTTGGTGGTTTGGATAGATCGGTCATGTTAGCAAGTGGTGTGAGACTTAGTTAGGCTGAGGTTCTGATTTTGAGGGGAGAGGTACGGACCCCTCGTCGCTGGTTTTATGCACCCTGTCTGAAATCACAGCCAGAGATAAGACGGTCAAGATGGCTGTGAAGCACGTGTGATTGTACAGGAGTAACAGAGGCAGTAAATGAGCGAGCTGAAGGAGCTCGAGACACCCTAGATGTGGACAAAGTATAGGATTGGCCGCCAGCTGTGCATGGTGTTGTCCTAGGTGCGGCGTTGTAAACACAGCCATGCAGATGCTACATGTGTACCTCCGCTCCGACTATCTCGCACTCACGCAGATGGCTGGAGGCAGAATGAAGCAGAGAGATCGAACAGGGCCGTAGTATGCGCGTTGGATATGATACGAACTCGGTTTAATTGATCGTCCGACTGACGGGACCGGTATTTCTATGGAGGAGCAGTTTAGAAGTTGTTGCAGACCAGACAGAGCAGTGCTGAAGTCGAGCGAGGGGGAGGCGAGGCTACTGACTGAATTGCCCGCCGACAGGCCACTGGAATCGGTCTATGTGGGTCAATGATGCCTCGTTCGTTAAGATGAACAAGGTGCGGTACTTGCGTCACCGTAGTGTGGTGTTACTTAGCAGAGCAGTCAGTGGATGGCGACATGATGCATGCAGCTCTGCAAATCCGATCATGGGAATCCCATCCTAAGTAATACTTACTAAAATTAGAAAATATCTTTTACTTACATAATCCCTGCCCCGGGTACAGCAAGTTGCGCTTGGCATTCCAAAGCCGATCAGTGACATTTTCCAGTATGATACCCTTGGCACTACCGTGATGCCGTCCAAGCACAGTTTGCGTTGACAGACACACTGTGGACCTTTCCATTCGAAATTTCGACAGGAATGTTCACCGCGCATCCCGACGTTGTAATGTTGATTCAATTTTTTTTTCAGTGCAAACACACGCCCTGCTCGGAACTTTCTACTGGAAAGTCAGGTCCTGGTTATGAAGTAGAAAAAGTGGCGACCCAAGGTGTTAAGTGGCCATCGGTCTCAAGTTTCAAATTGGACTAAGTACAGAAACTTGCATAGTTGAACATAACTGACAGTCTATGATCTCACGACGCTTTACCTCCAAGTTCCAACTGACTTTCCATTAGAGAATTTCGAACATTTCGAACGGAGGTGGGAGGTAAATAAGACCTGTGACTACACTGCCGCAAATACACAGACTCATTGCTACTGCCAGTTACTAATTGAACGTCGAAATGCGAAGAATTTCCAGCCGTCTAATCTTCGCCCGTCTAAGAATACATTGGAACAAGCTCACGGTGATTCCGATCCACCTTGCCTCGTTTTTTCCGCCAGTGCGTCTCTGGACGTCTGCGAACTCGTCGGGATTTTTTTGCACTGATGACGTCACGGCGCAGGGCGGAAGAATTCTGAGAATCGTTTCATGCAACTTTATGAATTCCACGGTTGGATCTGCAAGCGAGCCCGGAGTCTTGCTCCCTTCACCAACTTGTACTGGTACTAAACTTGCGCACAGTGGATACTAGCTTTGGTGCGAGGTGCCCACCAAATTCCTCACCGCGTGTGCCGACTTCCAATACTCCGTCTGGCGTCGCGGCGATGGACGTGATAAGCGATATACTTTGCTGATTTCAGTACTTGCCAACAATGCCACTAGGGAACTTGAAGTCAGCTTGAGCTTCGCCACCCTCCTCCCGCTTGACGGCTCAGCGCTCAGCGCTCATCATTACGGCAATGAGGCGCATCAGTCGCTTGACTCATCTCTGAATAGTTCGGTCTGATCCGGTTTGTCTGACAATCGGTGCGACCCATATATATTCATCGTGCTTACGGCCAACTTACGGCTCTGTTTTCTCACTAGCTCTGCCTCCAGCCGCCCAAGTGGGTGCGAGACAGGTCTGCACTCTCACCTCGCACCCAACACATGTTATGCACAGAGTATTAGCAACTGATCGTACCTTTTCCACATCCAGAGTGCTGACTGTTCACCGCCCTCCGCCACATCCTGTATAATCACACGCGCTTCACAGCTATCTTGATCCTCTTCATTCTTCGTCTAAGGCTGTGTGTTTCAAGACGAGGGTGTATAAAACTGGCGTGCCTCTCCTTTCGGATACCAGAATAATCCTCGGTCTGACGGTACCAGATCCCAACAGTTGCTGACCATGACCAACCCGCTAGCACCTGTAACGAAGAAAGGTCTTCTTATCGCCACACAGCACGTCCGCGGCAAACATGGATCCAGATTCGATGGCCTGTCTAGTCTCCGTTTCGCTCATCGGGACGCAAAAATGCTCCAGGATAAGTTGATAGGTATGGGTGATCCAGTTGCATTGATTGGGCTCACCGATATCCTAGCTGCACACGGGTACCACCCGGATAATATCGTTTTGATGATGGACGACAAAAGGCATCCAAAGCACCTCTGGCCCACCTACAACAATATCGTGCGCCTTTTTGACATGCTTATGGTATCCCGAGTCCTAAATGTCTTTGTTATTTATGTTGTAGATGGCTCAATTGGAAAAACTGACCAGCAATGCTCCGGACAATTGCCACATTCTTTTCTACTGTAAGCTTGTACGTTGACACTAGAGTAACACTGTTGGAACGCGGATCACAGTCTCAGGGCACGGCCTAGAAGAAGAATGTGACGAGCGTGCACGTATGAGAGCAGACGGCCGGGATAGTGGTTAGTGCCATAGCCGTCCCTGGACTCACATCTTGCTCATGTTGCCTCAGAAATCATTTGCGCGGATGGCAAGCCCATCCTTGATCGTGTAGGTGACCTCAGGCATGCTGTAGTCTGTAGAGCTGATCTGATATCTGACAGGAACTTCACAAATATCTCGTCGAGCCACTGAAGAACGTCAAAGGCTCGAAGCTATTCGTGCGTGCGCTTGAAAATGGCCAATTCGTCCGATGACGCTGTTTCTAGGCACTCTTTGATTGTTGCCACTCTGAGACACTGCTGGGTATGTGTTATGTGGACCATCTGATAATCTCCATGGTCCACCTCTGACGTGTTGCAGACTTGCAGAGGGGCGAGCAACCGAATAGTTATTCAAGGGCATGGGCCGTTGGACCTGGTCAGCTGTTCAAAGGTTAGACGTCACCCAATGATCGGGCACGATATTCCAATTTGAACGCTAACTTTACGCATTATACAGACATCGCAACCGTCATCGCCAGCTTCTGTGAGTTTTTCCTTCTCCTTTCCAGGAACTATCATTCAGATGGGATTGTAGCGAAATCGGACACGATATTTAGTGAGAGACCATGTCATGCTCCACAGCCTCTTAGAAGAGCTAGTACCAAGTGGATCAGTCCGCCGACATCCAACGCCTGCGAAGAGGGAGAGCTTAGCGTTGTGCGTCTTGCATATCCGCTTTTCATCTATTCAAGTTTAGATAATTAACTTTCATCAGATTTGTCTGTCCGCTTGCAGGGATAGACAGTTTGCACATGACGATTCCGAACTAGGGCTGACGTTCACAAAGGTATCGTACTTAAAGTGCGATCATATTTCCTGATTAACTAAGGCCTGCATTTCAAGTGCTTCATTGATGCTGTGGCGTCGAAACCCAATAGCACATGGGAAGAACTTCGTGATGCGCTAAAGTAGGTCGATCTATGATCTTGAGATCTAGCTACCGGCAACTGATGCGATCCATCAGAGAACTCGTTTCAGAAATTCGAATGCAATACGAAGACATGTGCATGCAGGATTCCCTGGCAAGTTCCGACAGCCATGAATCCTACGAACACTGGACGCAAGATCCAAGAGTGAGTGATCCGAAGTTCAAATAGACCGCTTTGTTCACTACTAACTCGGGGCTAGTTTAACAACAGTTCCCATACGGTATGTAGACGCTCCGTCGATGCATCCCTTTTCATTTTTCTCATATCCTCTACAGGACCTTACCCGAAGAGTGTCGTTTTGATTTTTCCCGCAGTGATAATTTATGGACAATGATGGCTGATGCAGATGACCTACTAAGATCCTTGGTTCTTGGACCATGCACAATGTTGTGACTTGGATTGTTTGGACGAATTTCAGGGCAGTACATGTTATGTTATGGATCAATTATTGTAATAATACCATGGTTGAGGGAAATACCTGGGGAACCTCCTTGATAAATTGACTAGTGATCGTGACAGCATGACCCCGAGCCTATTGGGTTCCAATTTCAACTTTTCTCGGCGAATTGTTCTTAACCAATAACTTGAACTCAGGGGGGAAGGACCGAGTAGATGTTCATAACCTAGCAATGCATAGGGCTCTCGAGTGGGGTCGTATGGCGAATGCTAGCTATCTAGTCGGACATCTGGCAGCAGTAGAGAGCAGTACGCAGCGTTACATTATGATTTGTGTCTGTCAAGTCCGCTAACATGTTAACTACTACCGTCCACTTCAAGTTATAATTTCCCTGGAGCATCACATAGCCGTTTTTGAAAATGCATAGCTTTGAAACGCTGTGTACGCATCCGCCGACGTGCGACGACATCCCTGAGTCAAAAGAGTACGCAGGTACGTATCAAGCGGCTGAGCAATGCATTATTATACAGGCGTAGTGTCACGAAGAAGGGAAATAGGTCCTGTTGGGATGGGATTTGTAGCGAGAAGCGGGTGCCATGGGTATCACTACTATGAGAACGTAGTTGAACAAAATGGGGGGGTATACAGGTGGGTATATGAGACAGATAACTATTGCACGATGAAAGCAAATACGTCGAAAGCTATGCTTTCTTGAAAATATTCCGCGATGGTCCGATAGCAGGAAACCATTATAGATCAACAGGTTCGTCGAGGTCCTGAGTGCATGCCACCATGATTAGCGGGACTCCGAAAGACACAATAATGCGACGCTTACCAATCGGGAATGGCTAGAGTACTACCCAAAAGATGATTAGCATCCGCAATAACAAGGGAATGCAGAGGCTTACACTTGGTTGCTGAGAACAAGTGCTCGTCTCTTCCTCTCGAGTAGTCGATGGCGTGAGCCGTAAGAACCCCTCGGGGGTACTGGCATTAATCTCAAGATTCCGGCGGACTGCCTTGGGAATCCACTGAGTCCTGCTTCCAGGGCCGTTGGTAAGGGCAATTCGTTGAGCAGCGACCCTAGTCTCCGCATCCCAAGCCTGGCGCGCAGCCGTGATCTCGTCGACGCGTTTCCTAATATACTCGTAAGAGAATATCTTTGACGATACCCTTGAGACGAACCTGATGGCCACCAGTAATTCCCTTAATGTTGACTTGGGTTTCGCCTCTGGGGTTAAATGTAAGTACACAGTGGCAACACGAATGCTTGCCAGCTTACTCAGATGATCGACGAAGAACTTTCACCGGTGTCAGTCACTCTTCATTCACAAACCAAAGTGAAACATACCTGCGTAACACTTCCATTAAGTAGATCATCCACGGCCATCTCATTATCTTTGCAAGCAGACAAGGATATCTGTAACCCGTGGTGAGCAAAATCAACGTGCAAGAGTTATCACTTACTACGTGGGCATGTTGCTTATCAGCTTCCGCTGGTAATGCACACTTTCCGTCGCACACGAAGTATGATGTTGGAGAAAGGACACGCCGGATCTCCAACGAGGAAAGAAAAATGTTCCATTTACTAGACGATTGCGGAGAGCCTCCAGCAGAGGCTGCAGTGACCGATGCGGAAGCTTGAGTTGCCGCCCGTTGGTTCAGACACTTATGAGTTGGGGTGATCGATTTCTTTGAAGCCCAAGGAAAACTTTTTCTCCCTGGATGAACTTTTGAGTGTGAAAGAAGCAGACTTGGCGGAAAGTAAACATACGGAAGGCTTTCTGGAGAACTGTTCGACGGTGTTAGTTCCATTCTGGCAGGAACTCTAGTCTCACAAACCTCGTGAAAGTCGGGATTGAGACTTAGATACATGGTGGGACGGCACAGATTTGCAACCTTCGAGTTCGTTGCAATGGTAGTGATCAAGGTCTGTCACGTAGCTAATCAGCACTCAGCAATGAGGGCACGACAGAGGTGCACAGCCTACCTAGTATTGTCCTAGAGTGGCAAGAGTCGCACAATGCCTAAGGGTGTCTTTGGCATGTATTCAATGACAGTGGTAGAAACAACGGACAAATAATTTGCATCCCTGCGGGAGTGGATTGACTAGCCATTTCTTGAGGTCCTGAAGAGCTAGTCAGACATCTCCACAAAAGATTATCCACGAGAACACTTGCATTATCCACGATCACCTCTTTATTGCAGGTGTATATCGCTGGTTTGCGTTATGAACGACTGAGGTGGTAGACCACGCTAGGATAACTCACCCTCATCCAATCCATCCGTTTCAGTATGATCGTAGCAGGACATTTGACAGCCATGACCGGAATCTGTCATATCGCTAACCATAAGAAGCGGTACAGCTAAGTGGAGAGGTTGCTAACAGTAAAAGAAGAGACGGTCCCCGGCAGAAACGCCCTTGACGAATATCTTGATCTGTTTTCGCTTCGACGCAATGATAGTATGAACTTCTCGTCAACTTGTACGGATTGCTGAGTACTCACAACATTCTTCTTCGTGGGCCATAAATGTTCCGGGTGTGATTTACGGTCCATCATTAATGTGATGTTTCCCTCTTGGTATCCATATTTATCTACACCGATCGGTCAGCGCTAGCGAGCATGATGATGAAGTTGGCAAAGCAGGACAAAACTTGACTTCACCTATCAAAAGGAGCTTTAACGTCTCGGCATCGGAGTGTGCACGATAGAGTCTGGGATAATCGTCCACTGGCAGGGAGTTGCTTTCCACGGCAATCAAAAGAGCCTTCGGCTTGCCGGGGAGTGAGTCGGAGTTAACGTTCGGATCATGAGTCATAGTGACGGCGGAATTGTTTCACGAACGGCGCTAATATAGCAAGGAAGAAGATAAGATAGGGCAGCGGGGTGTGACGAAGGGAGAGTGAAGTGGGGAAGGGGTGATCCATTTAAACAATCTGCTTTGCCGTCACTTGCGTACAGCCTCTACAGCATTTCGCACGGACCACTTTTCATACGCATGGATGGCTCAATGTACAAGTGATTCGAATTTAAAGTCTTGAAGCATAGTTGGTCTTGGGCGAAACGGTACAACATTTACACAGTCCGATAGGTGATATGGTATTGGCAATACACCAGTTGATTGTTCAAATGAAAAGTCCCTAGGATGCATATATGATTGAGATGAAAACATGTCCGTTGATGATGATGATGATCATATAAGATGATGTCGGTGAGCGTCAAGGAGGATTTTCATAAACATTGCAGGCTACTCGGGTCAACCACATGTCCCTCATTTCCCTTTTCCACCTACGTAGGCATCGACAAGACGCCTGAAGATGGATTTTGCAGTGACATTCCCACCAGACAGGAGGTCTCCACGACCCTTCAAATGGCTGTCTCTGCTGAAGAGGGGATCGTTTACTGAAACCGGTTTCGGCAAGTTGCTTCATCCGACCATGAACACGAATAGATTGCGGATCAGAGGGGAATAAGGTGGTGATATCAGCGGCGAAATGAACGATCCGCATACGTTGTCTGTGAGAAAGCGAGGGGGCAAGGTATGAGATGATCTCTTGTTGGATTTCCGCTGGCAAATTGAAGAATGGAGATGGTGCGCCGAACGACTGAGAACTCCTACTGACTCCTCCATTTCTAGTTCCGTGAGCTCCCAAGCGCAGAAAGAGGGCACGCGAATAACGCAGGAGGGAGAGCGATTCAGCCTTAACCCGCGCCATGTTCATCGAGTTGCTTTGAAGGAGAGCGAACAAGGATTGATTGCACTCTTGCCATCCAATGGTTTTATCCTCTACAGCGATGGTAGCGGCATCGTCGTCTATGTGCAGGTCGTCCAGTTTGACGCTCTGTAAAGAAGAGTTCTCCCTGATGGCACTGACGATCTTGCGAGCGCCACTCAAGGTCAGGCTATTTGCATTACAGTGTAAGCGTCCGAGGCGACAGCAATTTGATTTCACATAATCTACGAGCGCTGGGACGCTGGCCTGAGTCATGCTAACGGCGGAGAGATCCAGCTCTCGGAGATAGGGCGTGGTGAGGAGAGGCAGAAAGGTTAGGACAAATGAATCGCCCAGAGAATTGCAGTGAAGTATTTGCAGCGTGCATAGGCGAGACGAATTTAAGGCATTCGTAAACTCGGCGATGACATCTGGGTCAGTGGTCAAAGGGTTCTGGTGTGCACGTAAATGGATGAGGCAGGGGGGGCACAATTAAGAGGGCACTTACGCCAGAAAGACATAGTTCCCTCAGTACTGTATTGCCTCTAAGGAAAGCTGCCACAGCAAGGAGACCTTGAGCACCGACTTCATTCTTTGTAAGAAAGAGTTCGGTGAGACTCTCTCGGCAATGAAAACCGGCTGGAGAATTCAGGAACTTGAACAATCGGATGCAACCTGCGTCCCCTAGAGAGCTGGCCCCGAGGTACAACCTATGGACAACTTGGCGTTTTCGAATCGCACTGATAATCGCATGGACGGCTACAAGGAGCGCTGTCAACACCAGAGCATGGTGCTCGAAGAACCAAACGTACCGAGGCCCGACGCCAGACGAGGACTGATGTTCTGGAGCCTGTAATTAACTGTAGAACATACAGTAGCGTGATCCTTGTCATATTGGTGCTGGCGCTTTGGAGAGGATCTCATTGGCAACTTGAGCCGCATGTTACAAGGCTGCGATAGTCTGAGGAAGGTAAATCGACATCTTTCTTGCGACGCGACGGTGTTGAGTGACCGCGTGTGAGCAAGTAGAGCGGTGGCTGTTCAGTTTACTCTTTCTAGTCGTTCCTTCTATTAGTTGCATTCGCACCGCTAGGTCATCATGAAGGTCAACTTTTGCTTTATGCGTATCTTTCTTTTATGCTGAGCAAGGTCTGTAACAGATCGCTGTCGAAGGCTGTTGCCACGGTGCACTCGACGCCATCTACCAACAGATCAAATCGTTGGAAGAAAGGAATAACTACAAGGTCGAGCTGCTCCTCATCTGTGGTGACTTTCAAGCAATCCGAAACCATCGTGATTTACAATGCATGGCCGTACCCCAAAAATATCGGCAGCTTGGCGACTTTTACAAGTAGGCTGCCGCCTTCGCAGATCGCACTTTTGACGCATCATTACCCAGATACTACACTGGTGAAAAGGTTGCACCTGTGTTGACGATCGTTATCGGTGGAAACCACGAAGCGTCTAATTACTTCTGGGAGTTGTAAGTTGGTTCGGTCAATTTGAGCAGCTAGCCCATGATGTTAACAGGTATCATGGGGGCTGGCTAGCGCCGAACATATACTTTCTCGGTCATGCGGGTTGCATCCAAGTGAACGGTGTCCGGATCGCTGGCGCTTCAGGGATCTTCAAAAGTCATGACTTTCATCAAGGTTTGCAAACTTGATGAGTCTCGTGCATCGATGTTCACTCCGAATAGGTCATTACGAGCGTATGCCATACGATCATGGTTCAATGCGGAGCATATATCATATTAGGGAGTACAATATTCGTCGCCTATCCCTTGTGAGCTTTTTCTCTTCAATATGAACCCTTTGCTGACTTTTTTTTTCGAAAGCTATCCAAGCCAGATATATTTCTCTCGCATGATTGGCCTCAGTCAATTGAACAGTATGGGGATACTCAATGGCTGTTGCGCAAGAAACCTTTTTTCAAACAAGATATCAATTCAGGAAATCTCGGATCACCTCCTCTTATGGGATTGCTTCGAACCCTTCACCCTGATTGGTGGTTCGCTGCCCACTTGCATGTCCGTTTTGAGGCAGCCGTGAAGCACGGAGGTGGCGGGCAGGGTTCAGGTTCGGGCAACCCACCTGTGATTGCCGCGAACCCTGAAGAAATTGTCATTTCTGACGAAGACGTCGAAGAAGGCAACATTACGACAAAACCAGGCTTAAGGAGCGAGGTGCAGACCACAGCAACTCGGAACCCTGACGAAATAACACTGGATGACGAAGAAGAGCTCGTTGAACCAGCGCCTGGACAGCTTCTCCCGCAACCGGAAACGAAGTTCATAGCTCTTGATAAGTGCCTCCCGCGCAGAGACTTTCTGGAGGTATTTTTGTGGCTGTCCTGCCTGCGTCGACTTACGCTTTGACATAGATCGTCGAAGTTCAGGTCCCGCATTCCTCTGACAAACTCCGAGAACAGGCGAGCCCACAACTAATGTACGACCCCGAGTGGTTGGCTATCACGCGAGCTTTCGATCAATATTTCACCACGACTCGTCGGCAAGCAACTTATCCGGATGAACCGACCGCCCGAGCGCGCGTTTCCGTAGAACTGAAATGGGTTGAGCAGAATATCGTTCGGAAAGCCACAGATGACGGCACCAAATTTCCGCTGTCTGTTGACGCCTGTCAAGTATTCGTTCCGACAGCCCCGGGCCCTGGGAGTGAAGGCGTTGCAAAGTTTCAGCAACGTGAGTTTACGAATAACAAATCCGCTACATCGAAATCTTGACGCTTTGCAGCACCGTGGTATACCAATCCACAGACAGTTGCTTTTTGTAGTATGCTGGGCATTGACAACAAGATTAATTCCTCGTCGAGCATCTAGTGATTGTGATGCTTTTGGGTGGATGTAGTCCTTAGCTGGTAAATGAAGTATGTTCCTGGATCTTGTCTTTGGATCCACAGGCCTTAGGTTTCAGGGTGTGTATAACGACCCACGAGGTCGGCGTCGTGGTACAGAATGGCATGTGGAGTTCACACTCCTGATAGGCTTGGGACTCAAGGACCCACGCTGATCCAGGTCCAAGGTTACATGTTGGTGAGAAGTGGGCCGAAGCGATCAAGGCTGTGATGCATATGCCGAGAAGGCGTTCCGAACGTGGGGCATCCGAGTTCATGTGCAGCAGCTAATCGGACTTGACAAGTTTGTAATATGGAAATTCGCTTCCATCCTATGTGACTATGTCGTTCTCCACGTCGGCTACTACAATACTGTCGTAGTACGATTGTGGGTTTCCTCGTTCAAGCTTAAGTTCGCACCATCCCACGCAGCCAGCTGCAGGCTGTTGTGCTTCTGAGGATTAGGGCTGTTGGCTGGAATGTTCCTCAGTGGCCACTGGCAATGTGGCTCGAATAGTCTCCACAGCAATGCATAGCAACAAAAATACATACTTGGCAAGTGTTGAACATCTTCCTCCAATCACAGCGGACGTTGGGAATTTAGACGCCGTGAACTTAATAACATGTGGTGCACGGCGCACAACCGTGACTTCACAGGATCGTAAGTACCGGCAGTCACTCAGTGAACGTGTTTGCTGAACAGCAACACCTAGTGTCTACTTAAGCTTAGCTGAGCCTGGGACTCAAGGGTCCTCTATGGCGACACTGACAAAGGTGCTGGCTCAGGTGCTGAGTCGTCTTCTGAAACTCTCGGCGTTCATCCGCAGGTTACCATTCAACAGGCTCATAAACGACTTGTTTGCATTCCTCTTTCGTCGATGGACTCGCACAAATCCCCGCAAGCCAAATCCCCACCAGCGCCAAGTGCCGGCGTCCGCTTCATCCTCAGCGGAAGATGTCAATGGTGTCGTCTGCGCCATGAACATTCCTTCTCTTGGACCCTCTGACGATACATATGGACGTGGTCGACCTTCCCCCACCGACTCGCCTTACACCAGTACAAGGAGTCCGTCTGGCCACCTTGTCCCATATAATCCTGCTTTGGCAAGGCGTTATTCTCGAGACCTTACGCCATGGGTGCCTGGTAGTCAGACTTCACTTCGGGAAGAACCTAATCCGATGGGTCATGACTCGTCGCAAGTTGTACTCGATTCTATGATCCAGTCAAATTCCAGCACGACCATCCACACTCACCATGAAGATCAGGCATCGAACACGGATGTCAGTCCTCTCCATCAAACGATTAGCTCTACAGTGGATGTGCCACCTGAAAACAATAGAATCGGATCATCGCCACGCACAGCCCACATCCACTTCGATACAGATCAACTCGAAGCTCCCCGGAGCACGACGCCAGTGTCAATAAGGTCTTCGCAGATGTCTGTCTCTCGGAGGTCTTTCAATTCTCGAATTTCAACTGGGCGAGCTTCATATCGAGAGCACCGTGGACCACCTGCTCGTGTCCGGACGCCAGTTCCGGATCAAGATACATCTGTCTGTGACCCTTCCGCATCCCCTACCCTGGGGAGGCCTGAACCAGGCGATCGCGCTATTCCTCCGACCATTGTTGTACCGCCAAGAGAGGATGATCCAAGTCGACCTGGAGTGCCAATCAGCGTTGGGCATCGTTTCTTCCCAATATCGGTCACTGGTGTACTGCGCTACGACAATCGTAAGATGAGGTGTGGTGTATGAAATAGTTGTTGGGGGTCCCACGTTCATACTATTACCCAGAAATCCATCCGAAAATTATTACAAGGTTGAAGCGATGGCATACCAGTACCCCGAAACGCCGTTCGTTTCATTACTTCGTCGGAAGTATATCTTGCATTTCTTACTTGCGTTTCCAGAGTGGCCCCGAAAGGGTGGACAGCCCACCGGCACCCCGAGGGCGCTCTCTACTTTGTGCATGACGAGTCGGTTAGTGAATCTGAGCAATCTGGGGTGTCATTATCATCTTGTCTCATGTATGGTTCTGTAGAAAACATTTACAGAAGTCAACGTATGTGATGATGAAATTTGCGAGGACATCGAGTACTTTAGAAAATTCTTGCTCTCGGAGCTGAAAAAAGAGATCAAGAAGCGCGACCTCACTGAATCCTTGAAACTCGACGAAGTTCAACTCGTGTTGGAGCCCAAGCTCGACGAGCACGGTGTAATGTGTTGTTACTACTTCGTTAATCCGTCAGCTAGGAGCCTTTTCTGGCTAGATGAGTGGGAGGGGTATGAGATCTTCAAAGATTGTAAAGGTACTTTAACCGCTCCTCACAAGGGTAAGTCCTGGGCTGCTGGCCTTGGTGCACAGATCACTTAGCCAATCTGCATCCATCAGGGCTCGCTATCCAAGCACAATACTGGTGTGCCAAATAAGTGAGTTGTACTTGATAGACTATTCATCAGTCTGATAAATGATTATCCAGTCTGTAGCATAATGTGTTGATATCTGACACAATTGTAGGAGCCACTGGGATATCTACCCAAACTTTTGTAAGATTACTCAAGAACTGAAAGACGAGATATCGGACATGATTCTTCATGCTACTTGCGGCGAGTGATTTATAACTGCTCTTGTTTGCCCATCTACTGATTGGAACTACAGATCACTTAACATCAAACAGATCATCATGTCCCATGAATCCGGAAGAGCTGAACAAGCATCTAGGTCTGATCGACCGCGTTAATCGTAGGTCATATGTTCAATAAATATATATACTCGACCTCATTGCTTCTCAGCCGAAAAAGCAGAAAAACGGAAACACTGTGCAATCGTCATAGGTGAATTGGACGTCCTGCGTGATCTATCATGATTCATAAAACTCACACATGTCCCTCAGGTCGAATCATGCACATATTCTGTGAGTCAGCCTCGTGTATTACGACACTTCTCATTCAGATCTACAGATACCAACTACTTCCTCAACTTCCACGGGGAAGAATGTGCGCGCCTCAATTTCGATCAGTCGGTCCATGGATGGAATTACCACCCTTCGCTACTTATGAAGATTTCCGCGCCACTGTTGTTCTTGGTACCCGTGAAGAACGTTCGGTTATTGCACAGAATATTCGTCGACGAAATTGCGAGCAAAGAAAAGTGGAACTTGTTCGTCACTAAGCTGCATTCTCAACTCCAAGAAAGCAGTGTGCTGGTAGGCAAATCATATATTCGAATCGTGATAAATTAAACCTGACACCGTCGAGGCGACTGTGCTACTGAACGCCAACGTCGCATTTCTTCCAAAACCGTCGGGAACAGATATTTCACCACAGGAGTTCCTCAGCTATTCCTCATTGGTAGCAAGTATAGCAAGCATTATCCTCGGACTGGTCTTCATGGGGCATATTCGCACTGAGGCGAGAAACACACCGTTTGAAGCCGTCAGTACATCATATTTTCCTTACTTGTTGAGACTTGATCTGACTTGAGCAGGCCAAATTCTTGCACGGCTTGCGACACGAAAGACACGGGCTTGAGACTCTCGCCATTGTGTACAGCTTGCCGCATGCTTTCCTCATGTGGGGGTGAGTGTTCCGGATGCCCGAACGTCGTGTCACTCTGACCCTCCTCTCCCAGCATGGTTCTTTTCTTTGCTGCTTTTGCGGTCCAGTGGTGTTATCCATACGGTACAAAATCACGTATTGGTGCGGGAGTTATCATGGTCATCGCAGCGGTCTTGGTTGCCTGGTGCATCTGGACTGCGCGAGACCGATGCCATTTCTGGTGGTTCCAGGCAAACCCAAATCAGGCGGAGCTTGAGGATGTCAAGGAAGTGGAAGTGGAGAAAAAGGCATTTTTCGCTGGTGCCTCGGGGTTCGGCTTCCAAAATCACGGCTTCACGACATCATTGGCTCGAAAATTCACCAAACCACCTGCTGGAGAGGATTATGACATGCGAACCACAAACAACGAATCATACTGGCGTCCCCCGTACTAGCAGAATCTCTCACGACCTAGCCGAGGCTCCCATGATCGCACCGTGGAAGTTTCTGGTTATGTAAATACGCTATCAGATACTAGTTCAGTCTCGCCTGGCGCCGTCTGGCATATACCATTTTCAACGCTTTTCTCTCTTCTACCTTGCTTCTACCTAGTAACTTCTTGTGACTCATTTCTAACTCTTTACTCCGCGTATCCGACCTAGTGATTGAATTACGTTTTGACCCCAGTGGTTGCTCGGACTCGGACTAGCTCATCGGAGTACCGTCTTTTCGCTGGCGGCTCAAGTCATTAGGCAGCAAGATCCCATTTGTACGTGTCAGCATGCTATTTGGTCCGCGTTTATGGTTGCTTTATGGATATCGTGGCGGGCAGTCCTAGTACGGCTACTGGCTCGTGGGTATCAAGCTCTCGGTGGAGCCGAATCAACTTGGGTTTGAATGGAGCCTCTTACACCACCAAGAACTGTTCCGCGCCCTCATTCCTTGGCGAAACCGCAAACTGTTCCACTATCCAGTCGGACTCACCTAAAACGCGTGGATGAAGGACTCCAAGGAACCATAGGTTGGTTCTAGCAGTTGGTTAACGTTAAGTTCACTCATTTTTGTTATATTGCCTGCGTTATCTAGGTGCACAGAAGATCATATCCCAACTAAATTCACAACGTTCCGCCGTCACGAAGCTGACACTGAGCCACAACCCATTGGGGGACGAGGGTATATCCCACCTATTCAGCTACCTCTGCTCGACGTCTGGCTCCAGGCACCGTATTGCGCTGTCGGAAATCAACCTGAACTGCACTGACCTAGGTTGCAAGGGGTTACAAGCGATTTCAGACTACCTCCGAGGAAACGAAGTATTGAGTGTACTATTGCTAGCCTGTGTTTGTGATCGTCATATATTTTTCCTATCGTTCCTCACACGAGATGTTTCAGAATGCGCTTCTCCCAGATCCCGCCGTCTTCTCGTCTCTAGCATGCGCTATCAATGACTCCCAGCTCCGATTGCTCTCACTCGCAACCAATAACCATCTGGGCGACGCATTCGTGGAGCAATTCTTTCCTTTCCTCCGTTCGCGTCATCTTCATGAACTGCATATTAATACTGTCGGTTTGACGCCTCGAAGTGCGTCGGTGATTGGTGCTTGGATTTCTGGGAACCCATACAAGAGCAGTGATGGGACGTGCTATCTTCAAACACTCAAGACTAGTGGGAACAGTCTAGGGGCGAAAGGGATTTGGGAAATTGTTCGAGCCATCGAGAGAGGAAACTGGGGTATCACGAGAGTGGAGATATATGCCAATCAACTTATTGCGTCTCCCGGTCTGCCAGATACCGGTACGTTTTTGTTATTCGTAATGATATCCGTGGCTGATCTACGGAGCATGGTAGAAACAGAGGATGCGATGAAGGATGTCGAACGTGCACTTCACAGAGTTCTCATGCGAAATAATTACTGGAAGCGACAAACGGAGAAGGAGGCATTGGTCCTCTTGAGTCATTCCCGACCCTTGCTCATGCGTTCCAAGACTTCCCCGGTAACAGCTTCTCCATCTCGACCATCATCTCCTCCTTTACGGACTGCCACTTCATTATTCCCATTCTACGCACTACCGAACGAGCTCAAACTACACATTCTAGGATTACTGGCACCTTCTCTTTCCTCGGCACAACGCATGCGTGTCTATAATTATGCGTCTGATCCGTCGACTCTGCCCTGTCTGCTTCCCCCTCTACGCCGCGATTCGGGAAGGGGGTGCCTGGCAGATCCCTCTATCCTCTTAGGTTCGTCAGTCGGGTTTCAGGCCATCAGCCCGAACGGCGTTGGTCAGCGTTGTGCCGATGGGGAGTGCATGGGTGCCGGTAACAGTGTCCTTTGCCGAAGAGAAGAAGAACGTAACCGATTCCTGCAGGCTATGGGCTGTCGTGCATATGAACCTGAACGAGCAGGTTAGGATTGATGCACACAAGTGATGTATGCGACAATTGTTGGATATTTCACTGTAAATTCTGTGATTTGTAACATTTAGATTTGTATCCATATTTGTATATATACGGATGTACAGATGAGTCATTTCGCTCATGTTCCGTGTCTGATAAATTGATGATACTTTTGGTATGGGTCCATCTCCTGAGGTCAGTGAAAACCTGTCTTTCGTCACATTCAATCATGCAAGCATTATGAGCTCCATACGTTGGCTTCTGAAATGTTTGTCGTGAATGCTCTCGAAGTTCCAATGACTCGGATCGACTCTTCGATCCAGACTTCTCTCGTGGTTACATGCGGTAGTGTCAAGCCTTGCGGACATGCATCATTCAATGATTCAATTACAACACTCTGTGATTCCTTCTGGCAAGTCATGCCAAAAAAAGTTTGTTTGGCGGGTGATAGACCTTGAACCCGTTCTGCCACTTGCCAAGGCCGGGCCCGACTCGGAGCTAGAATCTATTCAGGTTGTTGTGCCGGCAAGTGTTCGATACGGACCAGAAAATATTGCCTTCAAGTTGTCGTAGTACAGTATGTAATTACCACAAGAACCGGAGTGTATGAATAAATAATACGATGGAAAGAGACGATGATAGACAACCTAGTAGTTCGGGAGTTGGGATGTGCTAGTGTACTCAGAGTCCTGATTGCGATCATGAACAGTGTGCCTAATAAGAATTTGTGACGAGAGACAAAAGAAAATATATCTCAACGAGAGCCTGAAGGATCTGCTTGAACGGTGACCTGTTCTCCTTGTACTGGCACTGATCACTATCCTGTCAGCAACAAAGAACAGAATAGAATACAGAACTCACTATAACTCAGAGGTTCCCTTGAAACAGAAAATGCACGGGCAGTTTTTTCAGCAAGCTCTTGTGCCTTGGTTGTGCCCATGGAGATGCAGAAGAAGTGTGCTGAATGTGTGAGGAACCGGGGACTCCCCTGTTCTTGGTGTCCATCAAACGTGAGATACACAGCATCCAGGACTGCTCGCGCGAAGGCATAGCAGGATGTTCTGAGCACGGTGTATGTTGGGAAAGATAGGTTGATCAGGTATATCAACCGAGAGACATCGTCAAGGGATGGGGCGCGACCGACATCCCAGGTAAGATGGTACATCGCGTGGGCGGGAATCTTAATGGAGCCGACATGACCGAGAACCCTGATGGTGTCATGTGCATCACCATAAAGACCGATCCGCGAGAAGACTGTGGTTTCGTGTATTGAGCGTGACACCTTGATGGCGTGTTGGATTTGAGTGTGGCGGGACTGGACGATGAGCATGATGAACTCATGCTGGAAGTCCGGCTGTTGCTTATAGTGTATCAGCTGTGTGACAACATAACCACGCTCAGGGTCGGACTGGTTGACGATCCTTAGCCAAGCCTGTGGGTCCCTTTCGGCGGCGGTATCGCTAAGGAGATTATCCATGGATGGGGGAGTAGGGGTGATTTTTTGAAAGAAGAGGGAAAGAACTTGTAGAGAGATAGAGATTTCCATATTTTTAATGGTCGTTTTTGTATTGGTGGCTTCGTGTTAGAAATCACAATGCGATTCAGAACGACCAGTGGCTGTGTTGTTCCTAGTATGACTTTCACTATAACACGAGACGGTCAAGACTACCAGAGAGAGCATACCTGCTAAGCAAGATGACGGGGGGTAAGTGCAGAATAGGAGCCTTAGGGACGTGCCGCTCTGAGGCGCAGTAAGGCACGAGCAGTGCCACAGAGCATCGTCTTTGGGCGAGCGTAGGTAAGCGGCGCGCATCTTTTCTTCTTTCGCGCGGCCACCACCTCGCTCGTCCCTTTTCGT
>JBBPOK010000506.1:0-21700 GCA_038091415.1 Leccinum variicolor
GTGGCCATGTTGTGTGCCACCCCCTGGGTGGGATTTTCCGAACTCCCACGCCAGACCCTGGGGAGCTTCCGGCTCGCCTGTCGGCTCGCGGAACCTGGGAAAGACCAATCTTCCAATAATTGGAAAGGTGATGGTAACCTGGCATGGTTGACACATGTGTACCAGAATTTGCTACAATGCTAAACACTTATATACGGTTTATGCTTAAGCTACAGAAGTGTCGTGCAGATGCAAAAGATAAAAGGATTATAAATGCTTATAAATGCTTGTCTTAAGCAATAATTTTTTTACCGGTGATCAACAAGTCTCAGGCCTTATAAACCCTTATATCCATAATTAGCATAAGTACCAGGATGAAATTAATTCCCGATTGAATATCAGGGTGTTCGATTTTTCGTGATGTCCCATATCCGCAGTGACTCAGCTTGCATGCGCTGTTTTGTGGGGCAAGTATTTTATGCCTGAGGGTGGTTCATCTCATGTGATGCATACAAGGCGACCGTGCTCAGTGTCGGTTAGTGCCGCCTGTTGTTGGTATGCACTTCTGGCCCGTCTACGTTAGTTCCGATGGAGAGGTGATGGTCGGACTGAGACTGCAGCTGGGGCTATCCGAGGACACAGCGTGAGCAGCTCGGAAAAGATGATATCCAAGGGCAGAAAAGCTACCACGACGTTAAAAGAAGCCTATGTAATCTTGTAGATTCTGAATCAGAGCAGGCTCTCCCGATCCTCACAAATTCTAAAACTCTCCCTCGTGAAATTGCTGCCATTGCCAACAGTGCCGGTGCACTGCCACTGGCGTCAGTTGTGGTGCCGCCGCGTGTCCTCGTGACAGTGTACACAGGACACCAGTGCCCATATCCCTTCACAAACCACTACTCCCTTTACAGTTCAGACACATTCTACGCCTGTTTAACGACCTATCATAGTTCTTTTTAAAAGGAACTAATAGAGCCTCAAGGTTCGCAATGGACAACTTTTCTTACGCCGATAATATCCGCGCAGCGTTCGCCTCATGTCTCCCATGTTTCGCCCCATCTACTTCGTCGAATCAGTCCTCGAGTGTCGCGAACGCATCCCACTCTATCTCGAGTCCCTCGAGTACCAGACCCCCGGCGTCTTCTAGCGACTTGGAACATCTCCTCCGCGACCCAGACTCCTCTGACGTCCTTTCGCTACACTCCAACCCGGGCTCCTCAACACATCGCAGAGCGAGGCGTCGCCGACGGTCAAAGTTCTCGGTCACCCTCTTTGGGTACACCCTTTTCGGTCGTCCACCGATATATCTCTCTGACGACGACGACGACGACGAGGCCGATGGCGGGAGAGAAAGGACGAGGGCATCTATTACCACCTCGTCGTCCACGCTCGACTCTGACGCGGCACCGCTGGATGCGAGCACCATCGAGCGGCTGACGTCGCCGGACCACTATGCGGCGCTGGCTGCGCAACGGGAGAGGGAACGGGAGCAGAGGCAGCTGGAGGCGGAGGATGAGGCACGGCGGAAGGCGGAGCGGAAGGCACGCAGAGAAGAGCGAAAGGCGCGTGCTAGGGCAGAGGCGCTCAGGTCGCTCAGCGGTACAGCGAGCTCGCTCCCGGACGATGCGTTCGAGGGGTTCCAGGGGAGCGGGAGCGGGTATGGAAACGGAGTGGTGCCCGGATCGTACAATGCGTATCACCAGGAAGTCGTCTCGCTCCGTCTGCACCCGGAGAGGCTCGGTGAGGACGGCGACGCGGACGATGCCGACTTGGACGGGGAGCTGTATGCGCGGAAGAAGAAACCGTCTGCAGCGTTGAGCGCATCGGGCTCGGATTCGCGTTCGCGCACCTCTGCGTCGTTTTCTGCTGGGGACGCATCTCACATCCACACTAACGCGCATGTTACCCACCAATCTATTCCATACCCGCACACGGAGATGCACCTCCCGGCGCAAATGATGAACAACAAGACGAAGAAGTTGTCGCATCGTGCGTCGAAACGAACGTCGGCGGTCTCGTCGGCGACATCGCAGTCGACGTCGACAGTGCCATACACACCGGTAGAGAGCGTCGTGGAGAGTCCTGCGGTCGCTGCGTCCCCCATTCCTCAGGAGCGGTATATGCGCGACGGGGGACAGGCCGATTTTCCCAGCGCGGGCCTGGGAGGCCCGCGGAGACCCAAGCTGGACCCGAGACCGTTTTTGGCACATCAAGGATAGAGTATTTCGCGACGGTGACTGATCTTTTTGTCTGGCCATCGTGCGCTGGTTCTCTCTCACACTCATTGGCTCTATAGTTCAAAAGATGGTATTTGCATGACGGATTTATGACACCATCTATGGTACATTTTCATGACTATTCTCATCTTTTCTTCGAGCAGTTCGATTTATCTAGATTTACCGGATCAGAGCTCGTTCAAGTACAGAACAGCCGGAGGCCTGGTTGCTAGTTCGAAGCCTGAATTTGCATGATACCGACTCTGATAATCACGGAGTGAGGTAATTCCATGTACAACGGCGAGGAAAGAGGTACGGCGCTCCAGCAGGCCGCCGTACAAAGATAAGTAACCGCGCATCTCGCCGGTACTGATTGATCCCCCCCCCCGTATGTAAACGACCACGCCGTTGTTTGAGGCGTGTTCGCAGTCTAACCTGGATCGTCGCATTCGACTCTGAAGACACGATCGGTGAACCTGTACGAGGTCGGGAATTTCTGGGATGTTCAAGAAGATGGATATGGAACGTGAGTGGCTACAGGGTGTGGTGCATCATAATGATCTACCATCATCAGCGTCTCGGTCGTACATGGCTGCGCATAGGATCGTGGTAGAATAGAACTACCCATTACCTGCGGCGGCCAACGACTGAGTGTTAGCAGGTCACCAAGAAGGCGCTTCGTAGGTCTTGCTTGGCGCGACAGTCGAACGTTGATCATAGTAAACGTCGGAAGCATGTATAGTTTTCATGCGGTACGAGTCATAGTAATCATGATGATTTAGCGCGCATATACTGACCTTCGTCGGACGAGCCACTCCGTGGTCGCAGCTGCGGTCCTCGACGCTCGGCACCTACCTGAACACTCAATGGCGGACCACGGCAATGTGAATCAACATGATTGTTTCTACACATTGAGGACGGAATGTCTTTCGGATCCCTTGTCTCACTGACCACTTACACAACACCACTATTGCCACCGACATTTCTATTCCGTCTACCCTTGTCGAGATTACATGTCTAGATAATAATCAAAGGGTAATCAAAGGGTCAACTATCTCCATCCGAATGATGATCAATATATCTTCCGTATTATGTTCAACAAACGAAGCCGGTTGAATTGTCCTGAGATTCTTCAAAAGACATTAGGTGAGCATTACAACATATCGACTTTAAATTGATCATTATGCAATGGGTTCCGGAACAGGTCTGACAGTCATAGATTTTTAGGAATGGCTGAAGAGAAGGTGGAAGATCTCTCAAGCCGTATCACCGGGTCGAGAGTGCTAGTGAGTGGGGATTTTCCTCATATACATAACGTTCGAAGCAAGGTCACTGGGGGATTAACAGAAGAACCCTTTACTATAAATTGTTCTTCAAGAAGTTTCATGAGTTTCATTTCATTTTGTCGGGTCCCTCATTGCTAGGGAGGGAGAGATAGGAACCAAACGTTAATGAAGACGGTGATACGGTTGAAGATAAGACAAATACCTCCTGTTGGTGATATCACTTCGTACATGATGTTCTATTAGGCAAGGACCGACCGGGACCGATCAAATCCATTATCTAAAAGTGTCAGCACTCAAAGGGCAAAGCGCGGAAATGAAAATCGCTAGCCTTGACTCATCCGGGGGTACGTCACTATCCCAACCAGTGCCTCTGAAAGCGGAGACGAAGAGGATTCCTTCCGAGTCTGAGAACTGAATTGACTCGATACCATTTACTCACATATTCTCAAGCTGTCATGCCAGAATGCATGCAGCCTTTTCATGCGTAAAAAGACAACGGTTGGTCAATGCTCTCGAGCAGGGGCCTACCTTGATCCTCAGGCCTCAGGCCTCAGTAACGAAGATGAGTCGACTAGGCCATTTGCAGCTCGATATAGCCCATCCAGATTTAAACTTTGTGCAAGGTCATCGCATGATAGGGCGTCTGCTCCAGGAAAGTTTCGTTGCAATGCTCTAATTGTCTCAGAGTCCCATGATCGTTGGGCTGTGCTCCTGGGCCAGATCTTGAAGCGGGAGGCGAACAGTGGCTGCCTAGTTCACGCCACGTTGCCACCATCTTTCCGGTTCAAAGTTGAACGCCCCCTGAAGGTCAAGGAACGCCATTGGCCAATTTACGCATGAAGTTGACGGGGACCGTGGTCATTCAAGCTCACTCGACCTGCGAGCTGAATGTGTGAGAAATTTTGTTGCAATTGCCATGCCGTAATATCGCGGAGACCACAACCTCTCGGCAGTGAGTTTCCGTTTCAGATGAGGAATCCCGCTGATTCTCCAAAGCAATTTTTAACCCGTACATTTCTACATGCAGACTCTGGAACTTATCGCCCATAGAATGATCAAAATTCATTCCGACGTCTGACCCAGAACTGCCCATAATGTTATGCCGACTTTTCAAATACACTGGTGTAACTCGGGAGCTGGGAGTTCTAAACCTAGTGAAGAGGCCAGTTTAACACATTTTTTAGTCCTGCCTTTGTGCTGATATTGATCACCAGCCTGACGTGTATGTCTCCTGAAGTGCCATAAATGTTGTAAGAGGGATTTGCAGTAAGTATGTCCTGGAACTTTGGGATCTCGTCTGTCTCTGATTGGTTTCTCCTGAAAGGCATCGCACATTCCCAGTGCCGAAATGTTTCGGCATTCTAGGGTGTTGTCTCACACCCATCGTACTCACCAAAGAGCTCGAGGGACGTGCTTTCCCTGAAACCTTTTCTTTGGTTTGTTGATCCGTCAAACCATCAAGATCCTCTCCATGGCCTACTTATACACAGGGATCCGTAGAATTCACCGCATACTTCTCCTGACATCCTCCGTTTACTTTCTGATATCATGTCTTACGAAAGTGCGAAGGATACGCTCTCAAAAGCATCTACCACCCCTACTATGACCGGCCATGAAGAAAAGATTATCTATGTAGACATTCTTATCATCCTTATGCTAGTATGCGACGCTCACCGTTGACAGATCGAATTTGAAGACGAGGACCAGCGAAATCCTCAAAATTATCCTAAGCTCAAGAAGTGGGCAATCACTCTGACTGTCTGTTACTTCACCGCAATGGCAGGTTAGCTTACCTCTTTTACCATCCCATGACCGCAGCGCTCACAATACCACTCAGCCGCATATACATCATCATATTCCATCATCATACCGTCCTTGAAAAGCGATCTGCATTGTACGGACTTACAGGCAGGATTGGGCCTCGGTCTTTACTCTTTGGGGTATGGAGTTGTGCCTCTTGTCACCTCATCCTTTAGCGAGGTTCGCCATCTTCACATCTCTATATCTACTGCTCATATCTCTCTAGGAAGTTGGAAGGAGACCGGTGTACATTTTTTCGTCAGTCACGTTCGCTCTCACTCAAGTTATGGTTGCATTGTAAGGGTTATGTCCTTGGTTTCCTTCACTGTTCACGATATTGTATACACAGGGCTCCAAACATGAGCATCATACTAGCGGGACGTGCCCTTGGAGGAATATTCGGCTCTATGGCGTTTGGCCTCATCGGAGGTAGTATCGCGGATATCTGGAAGCCTCAGGAGTGAGCGAAGAGTAAGCCAGAGTTCTTTCCGCGCTAATGTCCTGCAGGCGAGGTTTACCAATGTCAATTTTTGCTCTTTCATCGCTCTTTACGGTTGGATTTGGTCCAGTTATTGGAGGCGTGATCAACTCCTCTCTGGGTTGGCGATGGGTTCAATGGATACACGTCATGTAAGGCAACACTTTCTTTCATTTCACTAATAACACAACACACTTATCCAGGTTTTCTTCCGTTTTCATCGTCCTCGCAATATTGTTGATGAGCGAAACACGTTCCTCCATTATCCTCATCCAGATTGCACGGTCCCAACGGAAACTCACAGGAAATAACAATTATAGAGCCAAGGCCGAAATCAATAAGGAGAGCCTTGGAAGACTTGTCAAGAAAACCTGCACTCGCCCATTATGTGTGTTGTAATAGGCTTGGTTTCAGTCTACACCGTTGATCCGCGTTTTTATGTTAGATTTCTTGCTCACTGAGCCCATCGTTCAAAGCATCAGCGTGAGTCTCTTTCGACGTCGCATTCCGTTCATTAACTGACATGACGAGCTGTAGGTGTGGTGTGGTTTCACTTGGGGGGTTGTTTTCTGTCTACTAGAGTATGTGCCCTGCCTTAAGCTCGTACATTCGTTGACTCGTTTCACCTTCAGATCAGTGACTCCGATATTCCAAACCGTATATGGTTTCAATGTCCAGCAGGCCGGATATGTATATACAGCAATGAGGTGAGCCAAGTCTTTACTAGTTTTCATCCGTTACTTATACGACACAAGCTTCGGTGCCATTATCGGATTTTTCGCCAACATGTACCAAGATAAACTCTACGAGTGGGTGTTTCTGACCGTGTTCTCAGTGCAGCCGGAAATGATGCATGTACTATAAACAGGAAACACGTTGCTCGGAAGCACCAGGAGGCGCGGTTGTACATGACTTGCGTCGCTGCGCTGTGTCTTCCGATTGGCATATTTATGTTTGCCTGGACGGCATCGCCAGAAATACATTGGATAGTACCCATGATAGGATTGACGGTCAGCTGCGACTCCTTTGCTCTCCTCGAACGTTCTCCCTTATGATGTGTTGAAGGTGTTCATGAGTGGAGTATTGGTCATATTCCAAGTGGCGTTCCTGTACCTCGCTGACTGGTACGTCCCACTCGCGCAAGCTGGTTCGGCATTAGAAACGCATCCCTCTCAACTGATGTCTACCAGCTACAGCTCGTATGCATCATCTGCCCAGGCAGGACAAAGTTTGTTCCGTACGTCATTTATCTGACCATTTGATACCTTCATGCAAATACCGTTGTGTTTTCCCACAGGAAACTTGATGGCTTTCGTGTTCCCGCTATTGACCCCGCAAATGTTCGGCGCGTTGACGTTCAAATGGGCCCTCACTCTTTTTGCAGTTCTTGCGCTCGTGTTGGCCCCTACACCGTTCGTAAGTACATGTCGCTTCCCCCTGATTAAGGGCGTCCGACTGACCGACTCGTAAACGCGGTTCCTGTCATGGCCGATACATCTTCTAGGTGTTGTTCTTTTATGGAGCCAGGATACGCGAGCGCAGTATTGCCTCTAGGGAGATCTTGGCTGCAGAGGGACAACCGACTCACTGTTGTGAGTCGCCGTCGCCGTCGCAGGGAATGTCCAAGGTTTGAGGTTACGGGGTCAACCATTGCTTGATCGAGCCTTCTTGGTCTCTCGTCAGCATGAATGAGTATATGAAGCGTGCTTGGAGGGAATATGTGGGTCTGGTCGGGTAACATATCAGGAAAGCTTTCACGAACTGTACGGAACAGCAGAAGAAATTATTTAAAGAAATAGCTGAAGGTCAATGTTTCAATTGTGGCGGCTGTTATTGTAGACAGAAGTATGACATCTTTAGGGCCAGACGGACCCATTTGATTCCCCGAGACAAGAAAAGAGGAGTGGCAATCATGATTGCATGCGAGCGCCAAAAACCCAGAGAGCGAAAAATAAGATGTATATTAGGGAGACAAGAAACAAAGGGTTACCAGAGTCATTCCCTGCGGCCACTGGGACGAGTGTTCAAACGTTCACATACCGCGCAAATCCAGCTGATCAGCCATTTTCGTCGCCGACCACGAGCCGTCTGGCATCCACCCCAACCGCTCCCGCGCACACTGCTCGAACAGGTCGTCCGTCGCCACCGCGTACTTGCGCAACGTATACTCCCCCTCCACAGAACCCCTCGCGCGCAGCGCAGCCCACGCGACATTGCGCACCAACACCGAATCGTCCCGGTTGGGCACCGTGTCCAAGATGACAAAGTACGTCACCGGGAACGTCTTGTACCGGAAGAACCACCCCAGAGGGGTATGCGACAACAACGTCAGGTACCCCTGTATCTCCTTTCCCGTGCCGTACAGCACATCCACTGCGGACCGGAAAACCTTCCACTGACTGCTTGCATACGAGGGTGGCTCGGGCGGCTGCCCTCGCGATGGAGCCTCGAACTGACACGCACACATCGCGGGGAGCGCCTCGTCGTTTGCAGGTCCCGAGCCGAACGCCTCGACCTGTCTTCCGGGCGCAGTCTCGGAGCGGAGGACGACTTGAAAGAGATCCGGCCGCGCACGGAGCTCACGCAAGAACGCTTCGACGAACACATCTCCCGGATCGTTGCGCACCGCGCCAAACATGTAGGCCCGCGTCTCGATCGTGGCCCAGACGGTACAATCCCGCCTGGTCGCTCTGCGCGTCGTTGGTATCGGGCCGCACATTTGTGCTGGTCTGTCCGTCGATACCATATCTGCAACGATGACCCCACAAAGGGAGAGGTGGTTCCGCGACAAGCTAGGATTATTGGGATCGAAGTGGGGTCGATCTTGGCAGAAACCCGGGCTTGGCACGAGGCCAAGGGCGGCGAAAGAAAGAAATCCTATAAGGTCATCGAAATTGTTGCACAGACGAACGAAGCGATTTTCCACATCTGCTGGCGGCTGAAGCATTTTGAGGATAAACTATGGATCAACACGAGTCAGAAAGGTCGAGTATGGTGACTGGATCGATGATGGACACATACCCACCAAGCTTCGTTGGACATACTAGCCGTGTGTGAGCGACTAAAAACCCAACCTCCGAGTAGTGGGATCCGGTTTTCTACAGAAGTTGACCTATATGCCAAAAAAAAGAGCAGTCTGTCACGCACCCAAACTACCGACATTCGCAGCAGTACCGTGGCGTGACATAGCAAGCGCATCCAAAACTGCATCTTTGAACCACTTCAAAGGAAACTCCAGAGGCCTCAAGAAGAGCTTCATAAATCTGAACATATCTTCAATGGAATAGTCATCACTGAGGATAAGGTCTTTGAAGGACACTTTCTCCATCGCCTTCATAAAGAGAGTCGGTTCTTGAAAAATGACGCGTCGAACAAACTGTTGGTAGATGAAAAACTGCTTCTCCAACATGGATTTGTCATATTCTGTCTTTGGTCGACAATTGGTATCCTCTGCGATCATCTCGATGAACGATTCCAGCTCAACGAAGGGTTTAAAAGCTAGGATAATTCCTTCCTTTTGCCTGGGTGAAATAAACGGGTTTACATCAGATTTCCGCTGGATAGTGAAACGTCGGATGTGTGAGCAAGACTCACTTTCGTAGCGATATCTGAATCAAGTCTTCATCTCCGTCTCCTGGGTCGGTCTGCACCGAAAGAATTTTCTTCGGAAGTTGCAATGTCGAGTCACGGACGACATCTGGATTGTCGATAGACTCCAGTACTTTCTCTGTGGTCTGCCTTGACTGTTTTTCCAAATTGGCCTCGACTGTTGACAACGGTTCATGCTCGATGGCGTTCAGGGAACTGTAAAGCCGATAGGCTTTCCCCTGAAGTGCATCCATGACATCAACCGCTCTCATCATCTCTTTCTTGAGGAGCTTTAAGCGAAATTTGTGACCGTCGTCCACTAGACCACCGACTGACGTCAAGATTCATATATAAAAAAGCACCTGCGGTACCCGCCTTTTAGGAAAAACCGACTCTGATGAATCTCGCGACCTGTCTTCTCCACACGGATCGCCTCGAGGTACTTGCGCACCCACCGCGACTTCTCTAGTGCGACGTGCCAGTCCGCATACCGTTCGACCTGTTCCTTGGTTGGCAGGTTACCGCCACGCTTGATATCGTCCACGACCTTGGACGCGTCCTTGTATTTCTTGTACAGAATGCGGTACTGCCCGTGATGCGCCTTGCAGCGTTCTGGGCGGGGGTAGCCCTCGGTTGCAGGCCGACCGCATAGCGTGATCTCGTCTTCTTCGAGCGTGAGGCATTGGATGCCGCCGGTCGTGGCGCCGCCGTCAGCTTCGCTTGGCGAGAGAGGAGCGGCGTTGGCGTCCGACTTGGGATTCTTGTTCCCTTTAAACTTTCGTTTGTTTCCCGGTCCTGGCATGGGGGGATCAGTGGTGAAGAGAGGGATATAAGTAAGGCGCACAACCTTTGCTAAATTAGGCCTAAAAACGCGCATATATAGGCGCTGGGCCTGTTGCGGGTGCGAAAGGTTGAAGGCATGTCTGGCAAACACTGATTAGCAGCAGAACCTCGAGACTCGTAAAATACCCTAACCCCCGGATAGCTGCAACTACATCCAGAAAGTTGACGAATGGTTCAACGGATAATGTCGCGCTAGGTCCGAGTCGTGATTCGTGAAGGACGATGATGCGAACTTGATCGAGCCGCGACACGAGGAGCCTTGAACGCGACTACAATGTGAATGGTAATGGAAGCCGGGGCAGCGACAGAAGAAATACGCGAGTGGCGGGCGGGAAAGAAAGTGGAAAATGCCTACTAAATTATAGTCAGATAACCATCGAAACGGTATTCGCTTCGACTGGACCTGTTGCGACAACGATTCTCTCAATAACCTGGCCGTCAAACACCCAGCCTCTTCCCAACCAGACATTCCCCCACCACCCAGAGTCATGGCTAAAGCATGACGGGCGTGTTCAGTCCGGTGATCCGGAGTATTTCTTTCAGGTCAATGTTTTTTATATTTGGTTACGGAGGACACGAGACACTGCTACGTATGCCCGTGTATCTTCGGCATGGTGGATGTATGGTTGGGTCCACAGTACGATATACGGTACGTCTGCTTGCTCCAGTTCACTCCATCCAATGTTGAAACATTGACTTTTGTTGGTAGCGTCGACTCTGCTGCCTCAAGCACGTACGACGCTCTCGTCTCCCATGCGCTCCAAATTGACCCTCGCAACCTCGGAACACTCTAGACCCTCGCCAGCATCCGTCTCTCACGGGAAATACAAGACGAGGCGCTCATCGCCCTCGTTCCCCGACGCGTCCGATGCACAGTCCCCGCCCTTCTCTTGCGAAGCAACGAGCGCTCAGACAAAAATATAGGCCAAGGTGCAAACTCGTGAAATGTGTCCGGTAGAAGCACCAAGTGCCCAAACGGGGGATTATGCACCAACTTTTTGTTCGTTTTGGACTTTGATCTGAGGCGTGCAAGTCTGTTGATCGCTGCCCAGGTTTCCACGAAGACGATTGCTGAAGGCGATCGAACGTGTACAGACTGTCAATGCCAAGCTGATCGCGTTCGAATGAAGCTTCATATTTAAGAAAGCGTCATCAAAGACCTCGAATGGCCCCAGGAAGGTGATCCGGTGTTCCGTGTTGCCGCCCAGCGGTCGCAGTGCCTGAATGAGGTTTGTGTACAGGATACGGCGCAACGACGTTGCCAGGGATGACGCGATGACGTGAGTCATGGATGGAGATGCGTGGGTAGCCAATCATGAAGTCGAAAGGCTCGAGGTGCATGTTAGTGATATCATCGACAGAATCGCTGTGTGGAGCATCACTCCTTGTCGAAAATTTCTCGGATCCATCCGGACTTCCATCGTCTCATTCGTGTCTGATACATAGCCCATTCAAATTATGTTCTAGGTCGGAAGGTTACTAGTTAGGAGGCCGGGCAAGTACCGATTACTGTAATCCGCAGCCACGGTGGAACTACAGCTGCTAGTACAGCATGACAAATTGTGAGGTGCCGCTGACACTCGTGTGCCCATGGGTGAGTCACATTTTCAATTCGAGCTTCTTATACTAAAGACCCTCACAGTGTTGGCTCGAGTCGTTTCTTGGCCCCTTGTCGATAACTTCTATTGGCAACCAGCGTTCAAATTACAAACAACATGCCCGAGCAAATCACGTACTACCATGATACTCTCAAGGTAATGTGGTGAATCGTCTCCCAGAGCAGGGCCAGTGATTGATAGACCGTACAAGCTGTCACCTTGGTGTTATAGGGTATAATTATCAACTCTTCATGCTATACATGTTATAGATCATCCGAACCTGTGGTTTGCAGGTTGAACTGGCGTTGCTAGAAGCAGGAGCGTCCTACACTTCATGTGGCCTTGATATTCACAACAAACCTGCGTGGTTTGCACAAGTAAATCCCCATACTGGAAAGGTGAGTGACAGCGACCCGTCGCGCCCATTTCCTCGCGCACTGCTAATGCGACCGTTCCCGGGGGTTAGATTCCTGCCATCACCTACGGAGGACCCAATGTACCTCCCGAAGAACCATCCCCACTTTCTTTCAAGCTCACGGAATCTATTGTCATCCTCGAGTTCCTAGCTGATCTCTTCCCCGACTCCGGCCTCCTCCCACCCGCATCCAACCCGACTGCGCGTGCCCGTGTGCGGTTGTTCATCGACGTCGTGACTCGTGATGTGGAAAAGCTTCTTTTAGAAATCGTCCGCGGCGGTGGCGAAGAGGCGTTCGACAAGATGATCCAGGGACTGGAGAAGATGCAGGCGTTACTTCCTGATCCGGACGCGGTCGAAGGGGGTGAGTACGCCCTCGGGAAAGACTTTACGAACGCGGACTGCGTTATCGTGCCTCTGCTTTCGCTCTGCCTGCTCGCTTGCAAGACGGGTGTTGGGAGATTCGAGCCGGGTAGCGAGGTAAAAGCGAAGGAGGCGCTGGAAGGGGAAAAGTTTAAAAGGCTGAGGAGGTATCAAAAAGCGCTGTGGGAGAGGGAGAGCGTGAAGAAGGTGATCGATATGGTGAAGATGCATCTTCGTTGGTAGGAATTGTGGACGCTAACTTTTTTTTGCTGTTCAGGAACGCATAGAAGGTTTATGGAGGGCTAAGTTTGCTCGCAACTAAAGAAGGATCTCGTGTATTGATTGGATCCTGAAAGACATACGTATGCATGTATAGTATCCAGTTACAAGTAGGAACTTTCGGGAAGTTACAGAATGTGAGTCAGCGATCGCTATATTGTTCAAAATGGTGAGGAGTGCCGTGGCACGATCATTGAGTAGGGCACTGACAAACGCAAAAGAACATAGTAGGGTGAACATTCGGTAGCGATACTAGAGAGGAGCCGCATCGGCGACCGAAGACGATAACCACGAGTAACATAGAGAGGCAGGTCCCCAATGCCCATAGCGACCTCACCTCCCACAATGTTGGCCAAATTACTTAACGCGAGCCAGTTGATGCTCAACATAACTATCTGACTCACGGCCAGGAAATGAAGGGAAGATTAAGGAATCCTGGCATGTCGAGGATGGCAAAGCCGATGGACGCAAGTTGGACGTATCTTGCAGGCTCATGTGGACGATTGTGTGACTCACTAGAACCGGGTGAGATGTTCCCAGCACATGCAGGTGTGTGCAGTGAACATCTCACCCTGATGGTGAAGTGCAACTGATAATCGTGAACACCGCCACGATCCCGAGAGTTTGCCGAATTTCTATTTTTAGAGGAAGGTTTCTCTTCAACTTGCACCTGACATTTTCATCTTGTTTTCTTTGAGATTCGACAATGAAAGGATTGGGCGCACCTTCGACACCAACCACATCACACGTAGAAGACAGCCGTGGCCCAGATGCACATTTTTTGTCTCGGCCCCCATGCTCTGGGAGTTTTTGCTATTCAGCGGTGGAAATGCGCATATATTTAGGCCCAAGGCTCCACTCACTACCGAAGCTCATCGACGCGTCCCCGACTCCCCGGATATAAGCATTGGATGGGGTGGCGTATTTCCAAAATTGCTTCACGCGTTCTCACCAGGTGTCAGCTGAGGTATAGATGTAGTCTTCCCGAGTCGAGTCTCGTGGTAAACGAGTTCACTTAAATGTTGACCGTCCCGCGCTGAGCGACAGATTTCAGCCCGACAACATCCCCGCTCGCTGCCCTTCGCCTCACTTAGTCCGTACGCACTGACATTTTCCACACCGCACACCGGAAACTGCGCATTTTATACAGCAAACCCAAATCAGATTGACTTGACTTGACTTGACATGCGTAACTCTTCAAGTACACAAGGTATCGAATGTCCTCTAGGACAATTCGCAATCGATGAGAGTCGGCCCATGAAAGTGGTTGTTATTGGTGCCGGCTTCAGCGGTATTGCGGCGGGTATCAGGTATGTTTGACACCATTGTGACTTCCAGTTCCTCTTAACGCTAACTGTAATCACGCCAGGTTTTCCCAGAAGATACAAAATATCGACCTGACCATTTATGAAAAAGACGCTGGCGTTGGAGGAACGTGGTACTCCAATAGGTATCCTGTTCGTAATTCTATCTCTGACTCAGTCAGTGGAGTTCGAGCTCATGTCCTCTCTTTTCACCTAGGGTCTCTCCTGTGATGTACCTTCACATACAGTACGCTATCTCGCTCTTTTTGCGACCGCCATTGTTTCTGACGGTAGATTTCCAGTACCAATTTACGTTCGAGGCGAACGTAAGTAGATCGCGAGCTCTCGTGTGCACTCACATTGATGCACCCTAGCCCGAGTGGTCGTCATTTTATTCATCCGGCCCAGAGATTCGCGCATATGTGGAACGGGTTGTCGAAAAATATAGACTCGCTCCCTACCTCAAACTGCAACACGAGCTCATTCATGCACAATACGACGAAGCAGAGGGAAAGTGGCATTTGCGAATTCGTCGGCCAGGTCCCGGACATTCGGACGAGAACCCGTCGTACGATGAGTTCGAGGATACAGCCGATTTTGTTTTCTGTGGCGCAGGTGGCCTGAGCCGCTGGTCGTGGCCGGCCATCGAAGGACTGAAAGACTTTAAGGGTAAATTGATGCACTCGGCTGACTGGGATACGGACAACTGGAGGGAAGGTGTCAAGGATTGGAAAGATAAAGCGGTGGGCGTGATTGGCGTGGTATGTTTGATCTTACCTCCTCGCTTGCGCTCTGGTTAGCGATCGATTTCGTCCAGGGCTCGTCGGCCATACAGATTGTTCCAGCTCTCCAGCCGTATGTCGGAAGATTGTACAATTTCGTTCGAGGGAAAACCTGGCTCGTACCTCCGTTTTACGCGGACAAGATTGCCAGCATGCTGGAACGCGATCCTGGTATTGCCAACTGTACGTCCTGTGAAATCTGTTGTAGGCGCCTGCACTCACTAAGATAAAAGATACATTCGATGAGCAAGATAAGGTCAAGTTACGTGACCCAACGTTTTACAAGGAATTCTATCACAGCTTACACAACGAGCTCAATGTGAGTATTCGTCCGCCCACTTTGATTTTCCTCTCATTAGGCTGAACTTCACTAGTCTGCGCATAATTTCACCTTACGGAACCCTGAGCGAGAGTTGTGCGATCGCGATACATTCACGGCTTACATGAAGCGACGACTGGCCAAGAAACCTTGGATAGCCGATCACAGTGAGCGTCTTACCCTCGTTATGCTTGTGTTTGACTCAATCTATGACCCGAGTTGTACCCAGTTTTCCCGTAGCGTGTCGCAGACTCACACCTGGCCCTGGATATCTGGAGGCCCTATGTGAAGACAACGTGCGTGCTTTGAGCAACACCGGCAGATTGTTTTCGAAAGCAATAACATTGTATAGGTCGATTTCGTCCCAAAGGACATTCAACGCATTACGCCCACTGGCATCGAAACGACGGATGGACAACACTACGAGCTTGACGTTCTTATCTGTGCCACTGGTAAGTGATTGACATTAGCATGGGTTTACGATGCAGGTAGCTCGTTAGCGCTGATCTTGCCAAGGTTACGACGCGAGTTACCAGTATCCCTTTCCTGTCGTCGGTCGATCTGGCCTGACACTGCAACAACGATACGACCCGCACCCTGTGACGTACCTCTCGATATGTACCGATGGGTTTCCCAACTGGTTCAACTCACTCGGTCCCAACTCTGGTGTTGGCTCTGGTAACCTGCTAATCATAATCGAGCGCGAGGTCGAGTATGCCGCTGCTGTCCTGCTGAAGATGCAGCGTGAACGATTGAAAAGTATTGAAGTCAAACGAGAGGCTGTAGAAGACTTTGATCAGTACCTGGAGGTAACGTCTTTTTATTTCTACTGGTTTGGCGGACGCTGATTGGCGGTATATAGGCATATTTCCCTGGGGTAAGTGATTGTTGTACGTTCACAATAACAGTAGACCAATCCTGTTGTGGATGTACATCAGTCCGTGTTTGGATCCAAGTGCCGATCGTGGTACAAGATGGGCAAGGAAGACGGTCGCGTCGTCGGGCTATGGCCCGGCTCATGTCTGCATGCAGCACGCGCTCTCGAGCATCCTCGCTGGGAGGATTATAATTACGAGCATCTGGACAACCGCAATCGCTTTCATTGGCTCGGCGACGGCTCGACATACAATGAAAAGTACATGACGGGCGATCGTACGTGTTTTTCTTTCCGGCTCGTTCGCGATGGTCGCGTGCTCAACGCTCTGTGACCTTGTCTTTGTAGGCGCGTGGTACCTGAGAGATGACGAATTGGATTATCCGCCAGGTATGTCGTCAGCAACGTAGTGCGGTCTGAGGGTGTTGACGCAGGATTTCAGTGCCGAGTTCATAGAATTTTCGCTTAGACATATAACAATGCGATGTTGATCATCGAATCGATCATCCGCTGTCATCGTCCCCTCTGTAAATGTATGACGCATCTATCAACCTCCGCTGAAGGTGGATACATCAAATGAATCCCAACGGGTTGAAAGAGAGTCTTCTCGCTAAATTGGACTCCCCCTTCAAATAACCCATGACGGAACGTGTTCGGCTCGAGCCTTCGTCCCTCCGATCGTCAACTAGAGCAGCTAACAATGCAAATTAATGCAACTCACACTAGTGACCACTGTTCCTCATCCCTTACCGACGTGTTCTAGACGCTCGTGCATGTAAAGACTATCTGTTGGAAAAGCGTTTGGCTGTACAGAGGCCAACGTTGATCCTACGTCACTGTCCCTTGCAAATGAAAATCTGCTGGAAGTGGTGACTGTTACAAGAAATTGGCTCCTCGTCGATCGCGCGCAACGCATTTGTGAGATCTTCCGGTCCACCGTCGTCAATCCCCTCCACGCTCTCATTCGAAGCCGTATGGTCGCTTCTTCGCCGCGATCATGCTGTCCTGCAGTATGCGGTGGATGAAAAGGTTTCTTTGAGGTGCCGCGAGAGGGGTAGATGTATGATAAGGGTTTCGAGGTCCTAGAAAAAAAAACAATAATATCCAGGTGATCGTCCCTGTCAACTCGGATCCGCATAGGATGGAGGGTGGAAAAATAAACGAGGGACGGATAGAGAGAATCGGGGGCAGTGGAGGATGGCGAGTGGAGGGATGGTGAGTGGCGAGTGGGGTGCGGGGGTCCATCGTAAAGGGGCAGGGTCGTAAACCCGAAATGAAAAGACGGTTGAATCAGTTGAACCTGACGCACTGCACACCTTTGATCTTGTGAAATATTCCCCAAATCGAGTTACATAAAATAGTCTATGCCAGTAGACCAATCTCCCCCTAATCCTTGATCTGATTGCAAGCGGAGTAATGAAACGTAAAGTTAATGTTGGACGGAACAAGGCGCCCCAGCCTGAGAATCAGCCCAACTAGGCTCCAGCAGTACATGCTGCGACTCAAGACGAGTCGCGGCATGCGCGTTCCCATCCGAGCGCCCATTGGCAAGTGAGGGGCGAGATGGAGAGCGCGAGCACACATGTCCATGTGTGCACAGAGGGGATGCACGAGAGCGTGCGTACGCATGTGGGTCCTCGTTTATGCACAGGAGTAGTGAAGTAGTGGCAACGATGACGTGTGTGTGTGTGTGTAGAGGGGCAAGGCGGGAGGGCGAGGACGGGCATGCGTGCCTGCATGCATGCATGCACATTGGGGAACGAGGGTGGCAACGAGAAAGGGTGTGTGCATTGCATGCGCGTTGTGAGGATCTGCGAATTGCAGTGATGAGTCCCTGTAACAGCCCCGTGTTGAGTCCTAAGATCTTACACATGCTCACTCGTAAGTAAGGACGTAACTTGTAGATGGCGGTGGGAATAGCTCTATAGGCCATGGAACTGCTTGATTCGTGTTTCCTGTGGACATATCCGTAATCAGCCTATGGCCGATCAAACAATATTTCAATCGCCAAAGGAATTTTCCGACCAGGCCACAGCCTAGATGCACAGGAAGAACGGCCCCCCTGAATCATTATGTAAAGAACACACTCCCTAATTTTCGGGACATATGACACTCTGCGATCAGAGTGTGAACGGATCTACGGCGCGTAGTTACACTCGTGGTGAGTTGGTTAAATAGGCCGTGCGCGAACTTCGAGGACTGGCACTCACAAGGCTCTCTCGCTCCACCCCATCCGCGTTTACTGCTACTACAATGGACATCCTAGGCCCACTTTCTGCACCTCCTCATATTGGTAACTCCACGCCTTGTCTTGTCGACAGTCGTGATGCGGACGTACAAGTAAGGATTACTCCTGTTCTGACCGTCGGTTGCGACTAAACGTTAATCTACGTTTCCCTTCCCCAATGGCCTACCGATACCAAGAGAAAACTTTCGGACCAATCAGTAGCTCGGTTCTCCCTCCTTTGAGTGTGCTTACCAGACTGAATGCCCGTGCCAGCACCACTCGCAACGCCCCGACCAGGTTGCTTCAAACCCGATATTGAAATTGAGCTGGTCCCACGATGCCTCTGATGCCTGCCTCAGTCCAAAGTGTGCGGAGGTCCCTTGTGATGATAAGCGTGTTTGGGGCGAAGAGATTGAACCTGCATACGCCGATGCCATTGCAAGAGATGAAGCAGCCAAGACGGTGACCCAACTCGTGTCTGGCTCCCTTGTGACGTTCAGTGCCGGGTTCGACGTCGCCTGCCTGATTACGGGGTTCGAGACGTGCACGGTGCGCGTCGGAAATATTCCCCTCGACGCAACCGAGCACAACATCGATCGTCTCACCACACTCTATCACAAAGGAGACAATGGCCAGACTTGCCCAATTTGTTATGACAGCATCTCTTCTCCGTATCGACTCGGCTGCGGTCACGCGTACTGCGTCGCATGTCTGCGCCATTTCATTTCGTCTGCTGTCAACTCTTCGGACCACTTGCCCCTGACTTGTCTCGGTGACGAAGCCAGATGTCGCGCCCCAATCCCGATTCCCGTCGTTCAACAGTTTCTTGCCCCGGGATCGTTCGATCGCCTGCTGAAAGCTGCGTTTGACGCATATATTACCAAACACATCGAGGTGTTCAAGCACTGCAAGACTCCGGACTGCACGCAAATCTATCGCGCTGCTGATGGGGCTCCCCAGACGTTGAGCTGTCCGTCTTGTCGCACTGCGGTGTGCAATGGCTGTCACGAGGACGCGCACGAAGGGGTGTCTTGTGTTGAGAGCAGAGCTCGACGGGATGCCACTGCTGAGCAGGAACGTTTTATCGATGCGTGGATTGCTGAACAGGGCGGGCGGGTAAAAAAGTGCCCGCAATGTAGCGTGCCAATCGAGAAGGTGGGGGGATGCAGTCGCATGTCGTGCCGGTACGCAGTGCATTCCTCTTCGTTTTCTCTCCTCTTTGAGTGGTCTAATAAGTGATACCGTGACCATTGAAATTTCGGTCACTCCAGGTGCGGGGCACACATTTGCTGGCGCTGCATGGGAACCTTCAGTGGCGATACCATTTACCCGCACATGCAGGCTGCGCACGGGACGTACTACGACGACGGCGCCCAGTGAGCTTGGTATTGAGGTCGACATCGATGAGCAGCAGTAGCAGATGGATTGGTTGGACGACTTGGGTCGTGCGGATGGGTTGTTTCGGTCAATGTAGATGAGAGGGATATGGGGGTGCTGCGTCGTCGGCCATTGTCTCGTTCGAGGAGGAGGAACGAGAGAGGGGTGGGGGTGTATGTGCATAGCTATGAATGTAATCTTTAGTACGTTCGTTTCCACATCGATTAGATATGTTTCTACGTCTCAAACGTCCTCTGTGTGATAGAGTAGTGAACGGGTGTTTTTGGTGTTGTTGTGGTCGGGAGGATACAATTCGAGTCACGCGCTCGCTTAGAATGACTCGTCTCCGTCGTCCTGGCCACTCGCCTTATCTGCCCGGCCGCGAGGCCCATTGACGTGCTTTCCTTATTCTTTCTGACCACCATGACCACCTCTTCCCCCAATCACTACCAGCGCTTCAACTCAAAAGATTCAGAGCTTGTCGCAGATCTGCACCAGATCTCTCAAAAGTCACCCCGGCTCATTCGATCGCATGTGTACGCGGCGCCGTCAGACCCGTCAGTGATGATCCGTAGCTGGAAGATGAACGAGTTCAAGTATTACGACGTGCCGTCGCCGTTTCCAACACTCGCGCGGGGTCTGTTCACGAGAGAGCTGCAAGGGACGGAGCAGCCGGAAACGGAGGGCAGCGGCAGTCCAGACGAACGACCTCCTCGGTATCAGATCGTCGCACGTGGATACGACAAGTTCTTCAATATCGGCGAGGTACCTTGGACAGATGTTCGTATCCATTTAGTTTGCAAACACGCTTTCGAATGCTGACTCTGTTTTGCTTTACCGTTCGTTGGATCGCGCACGTCGACAGTGGTCATCATTGGGCGCATACACGGGTCCAAAGTATACCCTGTCAGTCAAGTCGAACGGGTGCATCATCTTCGTCGCCGCCATCTCACCCTCCAAGTTGATCGTCACCTCCAAACACTCCCTAGGCGAGACAGAGAGCGCCCCAGAGTCACACTCACAGGCCGGCCATAGATGGCTTAAAACACACCTTGCATCCAGGGGAAAGACGGAGGACCAACTCGCTGCGGTACTCTGGGACAAGAACTGGACGGCTGTAGCAGAGGTATGTTTCATTTCGCTCAGGGACAGTCTGTAAAGTGACGTGTTTCTTGTTCCTGCCCTCTCTTTCCAGCTCTGCGATGACCAGTTCGAAGAACACGTGCTCGCATATCCACCAGAAAAGTCAGGCCTTTACCTGCACGGCATCAACGAGTCGTGCAAAGAGTTCCACACGCTTCCAGCTCACGTCGTCGACGTATTCGCAGAAGAGTGGGGCTTTTGTAAGACGACGACCATGGAATACGACACGCTTGAACAAGTGAAGACCTTTACCGACGAGGTCGCTGAGACGGGACAGTGGGAGGGGGAACCACTTGAAGGGTTCGTCGTCCGCACGAGCATCGTCGATCTCAAGCCTGGCACAACCTCGACCTCACACGTCGACTTGAAGCGACCTCCGTACCCGGCTGGCTCCTCATTTTTCTTCAAGGTCAAGTTCGACGAGCCATACATGATGTACCGCGACTGGCGCGAAATCACCAAGTCGCTCCTGTCCACCAATGGATCGCTCGACGATGCTAAACTATTCAAGTCGAAAGTGAAACGCCGAGAGACCCAAGTTTACCTCAAATGGGTCAAGAACGAGATCAAGACGAACAGGAGCGCGTTCGACGGTTATCTACATGGAAAGGGGATCATCGCAATGAGGGAGCAGTTCCTGAGCTGGTATGGCACTCAGCAGGGCAAGACCGGCTCACTCGACTTCGAGGAGCCCGATCAGGTCAACAAGGAGTTTGGCAAGACGATCATCGTCCCCGTCGCTATTCCAGGGTGCGGTAAGTCCGTATATGCGCTTTCGATTACGTTCCGAGTCAATACCCGCTTGAATTTAGGAAAGACCTCGGTGTCC